>JBBMOL010001109.1:0-48843 GCA_037954665.1 Laguncularia racemosa
CGATCTAAATTACTTCCTAGAGGCGATGAACCAACTCGCACATTTCTTGAACCAGCATCAATGACTAAATGACATACAAGATAGATTTTTTTTTTTTTTATTTTTTTTGCCCCCAGGGGGTTTTGATATCAGGTAAGGCTACTTTAATGTTACTGAATCTGATCCTTTATGAATGTAGGCGACGATTTGAGGAAAATCCCTTTTCAGAGCTAGGAAGGGGAATGAAAGCGCGAGAGCTCGTCGGAAGTGGAATGGTGATCCTCTTGAAGTGCCACTTGACCGATCACAAGAGCTCGAGCGAAACGCTCACGTCATGGAAGCACTTAACGATTGATAGAATGGATTTTCCAAGAAGCCGGAAAGGATTGAGCAACTCATAAGAATCACTTGCATTGGTACAATCATTCAGGAGACCAAAGCATAGAGGTCAAAGCGCTAGCCTTGATAATCTGCTGGCGTAAACACCTACTGGCCTTGACTCGCCATTGCCATCCCATGGCGACAGAAGGACTTCGCCAGCTTACTATGCTGCCGCCTTAATAAACCCGGCGTACCTCTACAGCCGGCTCCTACTGCCGCTTATTTACATTCCCTATTTGTTATTTTCCACATTTTAAGTGAGATGTTATGTCGTATTTTAGGCTTTCCACTTATTACGAGTTGAAACCCTAATATAAGCTTTAGGTAATTGAGAACAATCAATAGAAACTCAGATACAAAGATTGAAAAAACATATAGTTTAAGAGTAATTTCTCTCTTGGTTCTCTAAAGACGACTTCTCTTGAACTTACGATTTCTTCTGTGGCATTCATCCCGACTATCAATCGCGTCTTTACATACGATTTTGTGGCGTCAACAGAATATACCAAGGGTTAACTTGCCTCATCTAAAGCAATAGGTCGCTGGTACCACTCAATTGTTTTGGCATATGGTTGCAATTCTGAACTAGGGCGTGGTTCGTATCATAAGAGTATGCTAAAAATGTCTCTTCTTTCTTCCATCACTCCGCCCCCTGACTATTCTCCCCTTCTTTCTATCCAAAGATAACCAAAATCTTGAAGAAACTTGTAACACGCGGAGTCGAATCACAACTTCACTGCTATCAAATAGATGGCCGATAGATGAGGCGTGGCTCACATCGCACCATGCTCGCTTCATATAACGGCCAGTATCATGGCCAGATGATCTTTCCTGTAACAATTGCAACTCAACACACTGTCGTGATTATGCCATGTAACCCTTTGGTGCCTACCAAATCTAATACACAGTCGTGCCCCTGTGATCTACACGCCCGGTGTAACTCTCCTACTGCACTTTATAGGACACTTTCTTCATGTAAACCGCTCCGACTCTTTAAAATGTTGATCATTCTTCCTTGATATGTCCTTTTAATTTCTGAAACTGAAATACTCCCTTTAAGTACACGAAAGTTTTTTAAACATAATTAACTTACTTCAAAAGCGACCTCAAACCCATACAAAATAATAAGTGTTAGATTTTATCCATCATACAAACTTTCTCTCCACTACTGGAGTAATTTTATGCTTGTCCTCAAGCAAATTGTTATCAAATAGAATTTACAAAAACAACCTCCCTTTTATGCAGTAGTGTATTTTAGGAAGACTTTCTGCATCATTGATCCTTGTACACCTAAGCTTGAATTAACTTTCATTCAACTCTCATATGAACTGTAAGCGACTAAACATACCAATTACTGGAATTTCAAAATTAATCCTGAGTAAATCAAACAAATACATTCACTGTTTAAACTAACAATTCCTCAAGTTAGGATATCATCATCAAAAACATATCAGCAAACATAGAGACGAACAGTTCTATCCACTATCGAAACAAACAACACAACATAGAGAGTAAAGGCATATCATATCCATCATCTCCTGGATTTCCTCTTTTCTCTTAGTTATCATTCCTTTTACTTCTAATTAGTCAATCCGACCCATGTAACGAGCTCTTTCGATCGATAATCCGAGCTCATCACTCAAGTTAACAGACGTTATTCCCTCAGCATAGAAGGTGTCCCTCGGATTTACTTATCGAGTTCAAATCCACTTATTTTAGCCGAAATTATCCCTTTAATCTTAAAAAGTTTCCTCGGTCAGTAAGTCCCCAGTCCAGTCGACCTTAAGGCTACGAGGTTTTGGAAGATACCCCTTCGAACTTTAGCCCTCTCATCAAACAATATTATTAATTATCAAGTTCAGATTTCTTGACTTTTATCTCCAGACCCATAGTAACAAGCTTTTATCGCCATTGATCCCAAGTTCTTTCACCTAATCCAATAGGTGTTTATTCCCCCAAGTCGCAGGGCACCCCTTCAGGCTAATTACTGCGAGTCAATGCGGCCACTTCTGAACTTTTTATTTTTTTTGAGTTCCAAAGGGAATTATCAAGCTATAAGCATTCGATATAACTCCTTTACTCAAAATTGAATAGCTTAAATAGTAAAAGAAGAAAAAGTTAAGCTAAACTCTACTAACAACCTTGAATCAATCCTAACTCTACAAATTATATGCTTTCATAAACGAATAAGCTTCACTTCACACCGACACGTTCATCTTCTAATTGCCAGCAACGTATTCAAAACACAAGATAAGAAGAATAAAAGTTTACAAATTTCCACATTTTTTTTTTTAGCATTCTCCAAGAAATACTCTGGGTATTTTTGGGATCACAGCTCTCCTGCATAACTCATCGCGAGCTTAACTCATCAAGTCCATCTCAAGGATGTAGGGAACATTTATAGCGCAATAAGATTCTATAGCATTAATTTTTAACACTTATACTTCATGAATCATTCTCCTACATCCCATCCCCACATCTTAGATTAGGACATGTCTCATGTCTATAAGGTAAGCACAGAGAACAAGGAAAAGAGACTTAGAAGAACGAGCGTAAACGAAACTCCCTGAGTGGTGAGCCTTTTGGACTTAGAATCTGAGAGGAATAACCTAGCTCTGTCATAATTCCAAGCACATTCAGCAAAAAAGAGAAACAGAAATCGCGCATGAAAGCGCATTCACAAGGTAACTTCCATACAGGCTAACAAACACTCTGAAAAGAAGGAGAAATCCAAAAAGAATAGTATCAGTATAAGCAAGAATAACCAATAACAAGAAAGAACATAACCATGCACAGTCTTATATAGAGTATTCTAAGAAAATAAAAGAGCACATCCCATAAAAGATAATATAAATGTCTCAAAAAGTTTTTTTTGTCTTGTTTTTTTTTTTGTCTCGTCTTTTGCTTGGTCATTTTTCTTTTGATTCTCTCTACTTATATCTAGCAGTCATCTTCCTAATCTTCTCCTCCTTTTCTGAATCCTCTATCAGACTTCCCCTCCAACAGGGCTTAGTTAAAATCGCTGGAATCTTATGTTGAGCATTGGTTCAGACATCTTCATCACTGGAGCAGCTACAAGATGCAAGTCACCCCAGCTTTTCACCAACTAACTTAAGTCAACACGTATGAATGAACCTTTTAACTGTTCTTTTTTTAGGATTCCTGTCCTGCTGCTTCTTCAAGTCCACCTTGACACTAGGGGCCTTAAATTCCCTTAGATAGTGTTCTGAACTTCATCATCTGAGACCTTTCTCTTGGGGCATGCTTGTTCTATCCCCACCGCCTCTAGCTTTAGCTTCCTACTCAGGGACATATCCCTCAATTTCATCTAGTTCACTCTCACGGAGTTTGCTTCATTTTGTGGAAGGTCAATACCCCACACTCAACAAGGTGGCAGCTGATAGCCTTAACAGTATTCCAATCAATCTCTGGGTTCTCGGTATAGGGAATAAGCTTCTAGATTTTTCAGGATTCGTAGTGATCCAGGCACCTAGACTAAGACTCCCTTAATTTCCCTCTTCTGCTTGTCTTATATATAGACAAATGCAGCAAACACCCCACATTGCTACAAGTTTCCAGTTTTCATACTCCATAACTGGATTACATTTCCTGGCATTGATCTCACACCTTCAGAATCTGTGCGGCCCGTAATGAGGGCGAGCAAAACATAATGAAGCACTTATAGGAGATGGCTCGAAAAGTTAGAGCTCTTTTACAAAATGATGAAGTATATACTCCCCTTGCCTACCATGGCCAGAAATCTCCTGCTCGATACTTGGGGGAAATCCTAGGGCAATTGTGAAAGTTTAGAGTGCAGATGAATGCGGGTTTCATAAAATTCTTCCATTGCCTCAATAAAGTCAACTCATTGAATAACTCGATATTACACATTGCAAAATTTCAACTACATTGTCCTACTCTAGCACTCAAGCCCTCTTTAAGGGTGAAGGTCTAGACGAGAAGGAGAGTTTATGTCTACATATAATTTTTTTCCTCATAGAAAATATCTCACCCAGCGGGGATTTGTGTCAAAAAGTGTCCTCAACCGATCTTGACGGATATCCCCAAACTGCGCCAAAAACATCCCCAATCTAGAACCACATTTTGTCTGATGATCTTTGTGGTCTTTAATTATCATAGTCATTGGCCGATGCTCAGCTCTCAAAAAGACATGATAGCGGTTACACTCCCTACAACTATTGCTTACGTTATCACACGGCTCCTCTTTTGAGCATGGGGGGGTCTTGATCCGAGGTAACTGGACAAAATACAAGAACACAAAGGAACAAAACCCATATTATACCTCTTAGAGGTGTTACAAGATAATAGCCATCAATTTTCACACACAAAATACTCTTCAAATAACAGTGTCAGGAAGATAAGAATGAATGATAGGGTCACATCTTCCAAGGAGACCATCACAAATGAGACATAAAAGAAACTACACTCCCTAACGGTACTCTGCCCAAAGACCAAACCTCGTGTATCTAGACTACCACACTCCCTCCATATAATTCAAACATACACACCTTGCACCACCATCGTGTAAAATCCGAACATGCAACCAATCTACAGCATAGAAAATCCAATCTTACCCAAATTTCATGGCAATAACATCTACAGACTCAACACAAATCACCAAGAAGTAGAAACCCTAGGTTTGTGTCTCAAAAGTAGAAAATTATCATGAAATCCACATAGTAACATGAAATAACTCGAAATAAGTAAGACTGCAAACAATGGAAACAATCAACATCACACAAAAAGACCCATGATTATGAATGCACATACAAGTGTTTTCTCTAATTCATCCCATGTAAGGAATAACAGAGTGGAGAAAGGCGAGAGTAGAAATCCATACCTAAGCTGTATCAGATCCGGTGGAATGGGTGTGAAATCACAAAGGAATGAGTGGAATAATGTTTTTGTTGAGAGTATTTTAATGGAAATGCCGTAAGTGAAAGTGAGGAGTGAAAGAAAAAGAAGATGAAATAGAAAAGAGTTTTTAAACCCATTTGGTTGTGTGGAGGTATAAACTTCCTCAGTATACACGCCCAGTGAATACACGCCGTGTATTGTGAGCCGAGTGTACCCTATCTGTGCACATGACTAATTTTTTCTTTACATCGGCCATGTTAAAGCGCAAGAATGTATGGCCGTGTATCGACAAAATGCTGCATTAACTCACCTCGGTTCTTGTCCAAGTCCTTCCAAACTTGTTGTAAACATCATCTTACGTCCATCCTCCAGATCCACAACATAAGTATCGCCCTCGCAAGTTCAATTTACAACAAAAACGATTAGAAAGAAAAACAAAATGAGGTTAAAAAAGAAAAGAACAAAAAGACCTTACCTAAAATTGCTAAGTATGGCCTCCCTCCCAAGCCGCTAGTTTTTACTACGTCGTTTGCCTCGACGGAAGGACAAAACCTGCCTTGATTAAGCACTAAGGGAGAGTTCATAAACTCTTTCTTGACCCTCTTTTTCCGCCTTGAGTCCAAATAAACTTCAAGTGCTGTCCATTGACCTTAAAAGTAGTCCTCATCCGGATGTTCTAATTCCACTGCACCAATGGGCCATAAACTTGGGGGCGACAATTTTGGATTGGTCCAGACCATTTCGATTCCTCACTTACCCGGAAGAGTTTCAGCCAGTGATTAAATAAGAGAACATGATCCCTTCCTCGAATTTTGGATGGTGAATCCTCATATCATGATTATCTCGTCATCTTCTCTTTATAAAACCCGCATGTTGTCATAGGCCAATAGGCACGCCATTCATCTAGTTCTTTTCAGCAGAAACTTCCCTCCTCTTACCAGCGGCCATCTAGATCCATATTGAGAGTGCCGTAAGGCCCAAAAGGACTCTATGTTCTAGTATCCACTGGCTCCAGTGGCAAGCTTTCTCTAGAACACCATCATTAAAAGGTAGTGTACCTTAGGAGGAGATTGAAAATCTGTCCTGCAAGCCCATAGAGCATCGTCTAGCTTTTTTCAATCAATTCTTCCTATGATGTTCTAACCTTTGTCTATTCTTGTCAACTCACGATTAGAAACACTCCACTAGACCACCTTGTCCGGCGGGTGATAGAGGGGTTTCTAATCCTATGGTTATCCCCCGTATCGCTCAGCATTTATTTCCAATTGAGCACATTACAGAATTGTTCTCTCCCTATCACACAAATTCAATGCTACTAGGTTGCACCAATCTAGAAAAGAATTCTTAGGAAACTTCACAAACCACCCTTCGCATCATGTGGTGGGCAACGACTTGGCCTTTACCTTTCTAGACACACATAATCTACATCCACCAATATTACTTACTTCCCGAAGGGAATTGGGAAATGGTTCCCATGAAATCTATCCCCCCCATACGTTGAACACCTCATACTCCAGGATAAATTTTGGGGTCATCTCATCGCGCTTTAACAGACTTCCCAACTCACTAGCACCTTATCCACATGTTTTACCAAGTTGACTGGAATCCTGATTAAGGTATGCCATAGAATCCCCGTATCGCAGCACTTTTTGAGCTGTTTCGATTCAACACTATAGTGACCCCCGTTTTGGTCCGGTGTGACGTGTCGCAGAATTTTTCTTGCCCTCTTATGCTCAGATACAACCATCTCCTAATTTACCTAATCGGCTCACAAACGAAACATAGAAGGTTCCTCCTTGAAATAGTGCTTTAACTCCAGTAAAGATACCGCTTCTTTTGCTGATAAGTATTTGTCACATGGGAGTATTCTGCAAACAAAGTATATTCAAAATTCAGCAAACCAAGCTCAAAATTTATTACTTACTACCTTTAATCATACTATCCTTCCTCCGGAAAAGCTTCATCAATCTTTCTTCTTCAATCCACCAAGTATGGGTCTCCAAAGCGAGAGAGAATGATCAGCAGCTAAGTTTTTCAGCTCCCCTCTTGTTCATAATCTCTAGATCGACCTCTTTAGTAGAAGCAATATCCATCGGATGAGGCGTGGTTTCGCATTTGGTCTTAAGACAAAATAGGGACTTGAGCGACTTAAAGGTTCAGTGTAAACAATTACCTGACAAAATCAAATATGACCGAAACTTATCAAACGCAAAAATCACAGCTAGAATTTCCTTCTCGATAGTGGAGTGTAGTTCTCTTGAGGCTCTTGTGAGGGTCCTTATCTAGCATTAGTAATCGGTTTGGAAGTGCTTGACCCTACCTTTTTCCTAGACTCTCCCACAGACAAAAATCAACTTGCGTTCACACATAAACCGAAAGGAAGACCCCAATCAGAGCCACCATGACTTAGGTGTTTGGGTAACCTTTCCGTCTAAGCATGTTGAACGCCTCAATACATTCACTGTAAAATCATATGGCACGGCTCTCTCTAATAGCCGATGTCAATGGGACGGGCATTTTAGACGATCCTTAATAAACTCTTTCTATACAATTCGACATGCTCCAGAGATAAGCTTCCGAATGGCTCTCTTACTCTGAAGAAGGTGGTGATAGATTTTGCATTGTGGTACCACCTTTTCCGTTATCCACTTCGATTCCTCTATGAGAAATTTTGTGCCCCAACAACTAGGCCCTTCCTTTACCATGAAAATGGCAATTTCTCCCAGTTCAACACAAGATTGTCTCTCTCACTATCGAGTCAAAACCCTCTCAATTTTCTAGACCAAAATAAACAGAATCACCAAAATACGCGAGAAATCTCCTAAAGACCTCCATGATCCCTCCCTATGTCCTAAAAAATGCCATCATACACGCGAAACGTAGCCGGTGCATGCATAATCCAGAAGGGTATGCGCCTATAACAAAAGTACCATATGGACAGTGAAAGTGGTCTTTTTCTTGATCTTCTGGAGCGATGGTGATTTAGAATCTATCCCGAAATTCCATCTAAAAAACAGTACATATATGATTCTGCAGTCGCTCTAGCATCTGATCCACAAAGGGAGAGGGGAAGTGATCCTTGCAAGTTCTATCATTTCGGCTCATCTATAATCTATGCACACTCCGCTAACCAGTTACCCGTCTCATAGGTCAGATTTGTTTTTTTCTCATTGGGGATCCACAGTCAGTCCCCCTTTCTTTGGTAATACTTCACAGGACGGACCTCGGGACTGTCGGAAATGGGATAGATCAACCCGCATCTAAAAGCTTTAATCACCTCCTTCTTTTCAACCTCCTTCATGTTGGGGTTCTAACCTTCTCTAAGGTTGTACCACCGGTATAAAATCATCTCAGATCAAAGATTTTATGGTACAAAATGAGGGCTAATACCTTGAATATCCATCTACTTCCTAAGCAAGTAGCTCCGCTTGTGCTACCTCAAGACCCCTAGTAAATCGCCCCTTTGCCTCCCTCGTCAAACTAGCAAAAAATGATGACGGGAGTTAGAGTTTAGCACTCTAGAAAAGCATACACAAGTACTCAAGAAAGTTGCTTCACTCCTCAGTTCAGGAGGCTCTTCTAACAGACGGTATTAACCTCCTTCCTTCATTGGGCCTATTTTTTCAAACTACTCAGCACAAACAACATCCTCACAGGCTTACTCGCTGAGCTTTTACATAGTTTGTATCGTCCACATTCTTCACTCACTCATCATCATTCACATTAAACGAATTCCAACGGAATCTCCACATAACAGTTCTTGCATCACCACTTATTACGACACTTCAATGCAATCAACAGCCATATTAGCAATATCATTGCCGTTCAACGATTTTTTCAGTGCTCTAGAATTTTCACCACCAACTACACTGCTCCTACTCTCGAAATAAAAAAAAAAACTATCTTTCCATCTCGCTACATCAATCACAGCTCTTGCAGTAGCCAGATAAAGGTCCTTCCAAAATCAGCGGGACCTCTACATCTGCAGTCATCATCCAGATTACAAAAATCAATAGGAAAAATGAAATTTTCTACCTTTACCAGGACCTCCTCAATGATCCCTCTATGGAATTTAACCGAGTGAATTCTACAGAGTTGCAGACCTCAACCTGGTTGGGCTTCGGCTCTCCCAAGTAAATTTCTTAAACAAGGAGAATATGGCATCCAAGTTTATGCATGCCCTAAGGTCTGTCCAAAGCTCTCTCCACAGCAGTTCACCAAGTTAAGCATGGAACTAGTGAAACTACCTGGATTCCTTGAGCTTTTGTGGCAACCTTATTTTGTAGATAGCCGAACACTCCGCTCCTATAACTACGGTAGAAATTTTCTTCCACCGCCTCTTAGTTTGATAGTCGTATCCTTAGGAACTGCAACTCTAGGCAAGCTGTGAAAGAGCTTCTACAAACAGTATGTTATAATAATTAAATTGCTTTAAAACAATCCAAAAACTTACTGACTAGTGCTCTTGTCTTGATCCTTTTTCAGCCGGCCCGATATGGACTATTGAGGCTATATTGGCTGAACTGTGATACCTTGGTCTTCCTCCTCTGCTGACTCCCTTTTCTTCCTTGACTTCCATCTCTTTAACCTCCTCAGTCGCATGTTCCTTCTCACTACCCCCATCATGTGGAGTTCCAACTCCTTTTTCTTTTGCAACACTGGGCCTCCAATGATGTCAGAATTGCAGTTTTTTTTTCCGGCTCCTTAAGTCGGTCACTGCATTTACCTGCGTTCCTATAGAATTAAGGTTCAGTGTTTCCAGGCAAAGACCCTTGAGGTCTCTCTGAGAAGCATCTTACAGCAATATGACCCACCTATTTTCCCAATTGTGTATAGAAGCCTCATGATTTCTTAATAGTAGTCATCTGTTTGCTTACTGACTTTGCTCTGAGACCTGATGAACTTAGCATCATATCCCTCTAGATTGAGGACTTCTTTTCTGTAACAGGTGAGGTGTGGAGGTCTTTGGAGACTCCAGGCTAGCGGTGCACATTACCTCAAGGAAATTGTGGATTACTCCATGAAAATTTGGTGGATTGCATTCACGGCTGTAGTTATATGAGTTTTGCTATAGGGATTGTTTCTGGGGTCGCGTGGACATTTCTCTATAGTCAACTTGCTCGTTGGTCACTCTTGGATCATGGATCGCAGCTGAATCGAACTTGATGGTATTGGGGAGGCTGAGACAACGCCTATCCTGTCGGACCTTCATAGCAAGGGGAATCCTACTTTTGCAGCTAATAGTGGTCATCAATATCAACCTCATAAACCCACTGCTTACCTCATTGCCTCAACCTGCCGTTACTCCATTGATGGTTATATCCTTGCCATAATTTTACAATACAGCTCCAGAGACCTCTTAGGAGTCATTACATTAAGTGTACCACCATCACGGCATCGGATGGTTTGTCGCGTCAGATAATCGAGCCGAGTAAATCTCTGTGCCACTTGCAGCTATTTAGTCATTTGAGTGTGGGGCACCGCCTAAGCAAATCCTTGAACTTTATCAGGCTTCATTGAAGGGCACGTTATACAATTGAGTGAACGATTTGACGTATCGTTACCAACCATAGTGTGTAGCATGATGGATAGGAACAGTAAAAGTCCCCGTAGAAAAGACTGCCAGTTAGGCCCATGTAGTAAATAGATCCCAATACAATTGAACTTTATATCCACTGCCATGCCTTCCCCTCAAGGTGAAGGAAACAACCAGCAACTTGAATGCTTATAGCCACACCCGTTCTAATACACAATGGCGCATATGTCCAGAACACATATTGAATTGAGTCGTGGGGATCTTCATCAGGTTATGCCATCAATATAGACACTGGTTATGCGTATCAAATTCATTGTAGAGGCCTTTAATCTTCGAAGTTATTAGCCCTCCTATTGCAGGTCTTATCTATTACATGACAGTGCTATCTAATTTGTCCTGGAATAATCAACCACTAGTCCTGACATTGTCTGCCATCACTTCAATGTTCTTAACTCTAAACTGTAGATTAACAGTTTGCTCCTGTCCTTAGAAACTGTACTTTTCTCTCATTCACTCGATGATAATTCACTCCCTCACCCATCTCTGTTGCTCCGTACAATTGCCTCCTTAGGTTTCCTTCTGAATGATTCCGGTCCTATTTCTCGTTCATAACCAAGAAGTTTTGATGATGAACTGCCTTTCATACACTACAAAGAACCCAAAATGATTAAATTACCAAAAAAAAATAGAGAAATGAATATGATAAAAAGCAAAAGATCTATAAATATAGTAAAATTAGTAAGTGTTGAGCTTTCTTAACTATATCGCCGATCCCCGTTTAACATACCCAAAAACTTGATGATGATCATAGTCACACAAATTAAAAGTAAATCCTTTCTCACTCTCACTCTTTATTCTCACGACAAATAGGCAATTTCACCTTATTCGGACATTGAAGAGTATAGAGTTCAAGCACGGATATCGTTCCCTCAGGGAATCTGCGAGTACTAAAATCTGATCCAAGTCGATCTATATCTAACCTGCACCTCTAATTGGATGAGTTTCTTATAAATTATCAACACAACGTTAAGAACAAGAATACTGTCAAAAAAATGAATTAAATTATCATCGATCCAATAATCAGCAATGTACTCTTGCCTTTACAACTCACTCAAATATTCATGTAAATTTGAGTCTATAAAAAATTCAATTCCCAGATTAATGATTAACTTCTGAACCGGCAGTGGAATTCTATCACTAAGTCCTAATGTTTCTCCCGAACATTGACCCCTAACCTATCTATATCTTAATAAAGATGTCCTCTTTTATAAAAAATATGTATCAGAATTTGCATTAATGCGTAAACGTCTCGATTCAGATCAAATTTATCCTATTCAACCTCATACGGAGAAACTATCATGCATTTCTTCCCTAGATTGCCTACGAGCCTCTTCATTCATGTGTGATCTATTTAGATAAGCTATTTCCCATCAACTTACAAGAAATCAATGCAATCTTTCATATGATGGGCCATACATCAAATTAACATCAAAAGAATAAGATAATAAATTCAACAGATCCTCGAAAAAAAAAAATTATCTAATGCAGTTGTTATCAATCAAATCTAAAGTCTACATGAACAATTGGAGTTTCGTAAAGTCAGGTAAAAAAATTTAGTTACACATGGTTTTCAGAAATACAGATCCAAATAAATGAAAAAACCATGAGAGAGACCCCTTTGAGATTGAATGTTGTCGAAGTCCAATCCTCCCCCCTCAAAGATTACCAAAAAATGTCTCTTTCTTTCCTCCACTCTACCCCCTGATGTTATCCCTTCTTCTATCCAAAAGATACCAAAATCTTGGAAGAAACTTGGTAAAACTATGGAGTCAAATCAACTTCACGGCTGTCATACACGGCCGTGTATGAGAGGCGAGGCTAACATCGCACCATACTGCTTCATATACACGCCTGTATATCATGGCCGTATATCTTTCTAAGGACAATTCCCACTCAACACACTCATGTATTATGGCTGTTACCCTCTGTGAAGTGTATCAAATCTCATACATGCTGTGCCCCTATGATCTCACACCCGTGTATCTCTCCTGCTACTCTTTTGGACACTTTTCTTCATGAAATTCGCGCTCCGACACTGAAGATGTATTCTCATTCTTCCTCGATAATCCTTTTAATTTTGAAACTGAGAAATATCTCTCCCTTTAAAGTACCAAAGTCCTTTATAAACAAATTTTAAACTTACTTCAAAAGCAAACTTAAAACCCATACAAAATTATAATGTTAATTTATCCTTAACAGTATACAATGAGTGCAAAAGGGCATTTGTTTGATCTAGAGAGGTGGGGCTATAGTTCTTGAATAGTTCTGCTTTGGCAGGCAGTGACATGTCTTTTACCCCTGTCATCTGCCTATCCACAATTGGCAAGTCTTTTCTCTCCAAAGCTATTGCCTACACTCAGCTCCTCTATTATTCTATAAATTTTTGATATTCAACTCAACTAACTATCACTTTGTTCTACCCATTTCAACATATGCGTTGCTACCTTAATTGGCCCCTACAACTCAAGTTGTAGGTCCAATTCCAATCTCCTCAGTATCTCCTTTTGGCTCGGGACTCTATCATCATTCGTACATTCCGGAAGGAATTGAATAGAAGCGATTCAACTCTACTCCTTATACTCTTCAACTGTTCAATTCTCCTATCACAGTTATTAGTATTCATTTCTCCATTCTGTCTCTAGAGTTTTTAAGGAAGTATCTCTAATAACAGACTCCTTAAATACCAACCAGTTCATGCATTCCCTACACGCTCTAAGAACCAAAGCCTACCATTATGCTAAACAGTTTCTCCTCAACATAGAATGCAACAAAATTATAGCCTTCCCTAATTTCTGATATTAAGAGGAAGAAAAAGTCCTTCTTCAAATTTCCTATACCCAATCCCTCAGCCTCGATTAGGGTCATCCACTCTAGGTTTTAAATTCCTTAGCCATTCTGATGAAGAGCCATGATGGGAGCCAGCTCTCGGAAGGTGGAATGTGGAGTCCTCTGTCTCAGTCCACCTGGATCGATCACAAGAACACTAGCGAAATCGATTCAAGGAAGCACTTAACGGGTTGATAAAGGATGTCCAAGTAAGTCGGAAAGGATTGGAGCAACATGAGAATGCACTTGCATTTGTAACAAGTTCATTCAGGAGATCAAAGCATATGGAGTCAATAGCTGCCAGCCTGACAACGTTTGATTAAAACACGTGTCGCCTTTGGACCCGCTTGCCAATCGTACCGACAAGGGACTATGCACCGAGCCTTATACCCAGCATACATCCTATGCAGGCTTCCTACGCCGCCGGCTTTTCAATTTCTATTTGTATTATTTTTATCCGCGACTTTGTGATGTTTAATTTCGTTTTGGGCTTTTATTATTACGAGTTGTATAAACCCTAATATAAGCTGCTAGGGTTGAAAACAAACATAGAACACACATACAAGATTGAATATCACATTTTGAGAGACCGTTCCTCTCTTGGTTCTCTAAAGAACTCTCTTGCAGCTTATCGGATTCAACCGTGGTTTTTTTTGTCATCCCGACTTATCACTCGGTCTTTCTCCCAATGTGGCATCAACTGTAATATACCAAGGATCTTACCCTACTTATAGGCAACGAGTCGTGGTTCCACTTGTTTGTTTTGGCAATTGGGTTGCATTCCCTAACGTATTGGTATTGGCTTTCATCTCACGTGCGCGTGGTTTCGTATCATTTGGTATCAGTGCCTAGGTTTTGTTTAAACATCATTCGGTTGAGGAAGGTAACATCAAAACCCTAAATCCAATCGTTCCATATTCAAGTTCGTGTTGTCATAGCTTCGTACTCAAGTCATAGTGTTAATTGTTCCTTAAGATGTAGGCAGTCCCTATATTTTGTTACAAACCAAAAAGAACTGAAAAAAAAAACGAGAACATGAACGAAACAAAGGCAACAAAAAGGAAAGAAAATGAGAAATCAAATTCAAGCCCCACCCCTAAAGTTGTTCTTGAATTCTACGGAAGGGATGTGTAGTTTTTGGTTAGTACCAAGAGCATTGATACGAAGGGATTGGTGATTTGATATCATCATAGCTTGTGAGAATACCCGATGATGGTGGGATACTCATCCTTTGAGTAAGAAACATGTAAGGGAGTGAACCTATGAGGCTAATCATATAATTGTGTTATACTAACCTTTAGCATGTAGAACTATGTTCTGAGGCAACAGTTCTCCTAAGGTTAGGAGGGGGAGCTTGATGCGAGGGTTAGTGATGAGGCGTTTAAGTGAATGAGATGAAAGAGGATTTTCAGGAAGGCTCATGTAACAAATTCCATGAGACGGTGGAGCTAAGACTAGAGCATTCAAAAAATGTCTTCCAAGGGCATAAGAGGGAGAGTGGTTTCTAAGAGAGTACAAAGGGGTGAGATGAAAGTTTTCTTGATGATGCAGTTTGATGAACCTTCTCTCTCGGGAGTTTAGAGGTTTATGGTGTCAAGGAATGAGGAACTAGGGATTGGGAAGAATAGAGGGGATAAGAATAGAGAGGATAATCAATTGAGTAGTATACAAGATAAGATTCCTCCTTTCCAAGGAATGAATGATCCCAAGGCGTACTTAGAGTGGGAGAAGAAGAGTTAGAGATGGTGTTTGTTATGTCACAATAATGTGGGAGAAACAAATGAAGCGTGCTGACCATTGCGTTTTTCGGATTATGCCATAGTGTGGTGGGACAACTATGATGTTAAATAGAAGGCAAGGAAGGAAACACCTACTTGAGCCTTTGGGAAGAGATAAGAGGGTGATGAAAGAAGCGATTAGAATGCCTGTGTAATTGACTGATCGTGAATTTGCACAACAAATTGGCAAGACTCTCTAAGCATGGAGCCGAAGTGAGGATGAGTATATCAGGAGATGGAGGTTACTAAGATAAGAGCGAATGTGGGAGAGGATAGAGAGGCTAGTCCAGGCGAGGTGTTTTTGCTGGGTTTGACATAGAAAGATACAAAATGTAGCAGAAAAGTAGCATTAATTTGATTGGAAGATATGAGTCATATGGCTATAAAGTTGAGAACTAACATAGGAGAAAACGTTTAGTTCGCACGGTTTCAGACAGGGTGCAGGTTCCTCCACTTGGAAAACTAACCAAATGTAGAAGAAGGGGGAATTATAGCTGGTCCCACTACTATCCAAAAGGAGAGCAAAGCAAAGCGGGTTCTACTCTCTGGTAACTAAGGGTAAACCTGATATCTTCGACTCTTAGAAATCGGACATTAAATGTTTCTAAATGCCAAGGCAGAGGCCATATTGCTAGTCAATGTCCGAATAGGCAATTTATGATTCTGCTTGCATATGGTTGGAATAAATCTGAGGGGATAGGAAGATGATGATGTGCCTCCATTGGAGGATGCTAGTGATGACGAGGAGTCTGAGCAGCAGGGAAGTTAGTGCAGTACGGTGAAGCGAGCTTGAATGTAGACAGGGTGAAGGAAGAAGAGAGGGGATTGCAGACGAGAGAATATCTTCATACTGATGTTATCAAGTTCATATTTGCAGTTTTGTCTCATTGATGGGGGGAGTTGCACTAATGTGGTGAGTACTTTTATTATTGAGAAGGAGTTAGGCACTCAAACTACTAAACAGCCTTAGTCCATATAACTTGCAGAGGCTAATGACATATTGGCAAACTAAGGTGAGTAAGCAAGCCTTGATTGCTTTGCGCATCGGTAAGTATGAGAGGAAGATGTGTTATCGATGTAGTTGCCGATGCAGGCCGTGTCATGTGTTGTTGGGAAGCCATGGCATTTTACAATCTAGGTTGTTCATATGGCTTATTCTAACAAAGTAAAATACACCACCATGTTTACATGGAAAAAACTTTAATCTCAAACCCTTGAACACCTAAACATGGTGTATGAGGATCAATTGAGCACAACCCTATTTTTTGCGAAATATAAGTGAGTAGAAAAACAAAGGGAGAGTGAAGAGAGCAAAATACATAGTCAAAAAGACAAAGGAACACTAAAAGACTCTATCAAAAGGAAAAGGAAGTGCAGCCTTGCCACAACGGGGGAAATGGCGAGTTATGAGGGCAAGAGCGAGTGTAGAAAGGAGTCGCGTTAGTGGATAAGACAAACTAGTGTTGTGCTGGTTTTAAGGAAACTAGTTTGAATACTAACAAAAAATACAAAAAAAGAAAAAAAAAAAAAAAATTAATAAAAAAAAAAAAGTAAATAAAAAAAAATAGAAAAAAAATAGTAAGTAAAAAACAAGAATACAGTAAAAAATTAAATATAGAACCTTTTTAACTCTTTGAAATGAGGGTATGTGGGGAGTTGGGGGGTGTGGGGGGGTGGGTTGGTGGGTGGGGTGATTTGGTTTTATTTGTTTGTGTCTATGGTGCAGGACTATGAAGTATGTCCTTCCTTGAAGAGATTCCAAAAGGGGTTACACCTCCTATTCTGTGGTATAGAGCACCAGATCGACCCTTAGTACTCGGACCATCTATTCCAACTCAAACTACTTATAGGAGCAACCAGAGGATATCAAATGAAATCTAAAGCAGGTCAGTGAATTGATGGAGAAAGGGGTACATGAGATAGAAAACGTGAGTTCCCCATGTGCATTGGCCATGATTGTGGTGCCTAGAATGATGGGTCATGGAGAAAGTGTATTTGATTGCCGCCCATCAACAACATCAATGGTAAATTATCGTCATCCCATTTCTCGCTTAGATGAATGTTAGAGATTACATGGGTCTAGGGGTCTTTTCCAAAATTGATTTAAAGAGCGGATATAACCAAATTAGAATGAAAAAAGGGTTGATAAAATGGAAAAGCGCATTAAAAACAAAATAGGGATTATATGAGTGGTTAGTAATGCCTTTTGGTTTAACTAACGCACCTAGTATTTTTATGAAACTTAAAACCCATGTTTTGAGGATTTTTATTGGCAAATTTGGGGTTTGTCTATTTTGATGATATCCTCATTTAAGCAAGCCCTTTGGAAGACCATATATTTTAAATTGAGGGACGTTTTAAAATGTTTCAAAAGGACAATTAAAAGCTAATCCCAAAAAGTGCACTTTTTCCCACAAAAAAAATTTTGTGTTTTCTTATTTTTGGGTTGTTAGTGCATAGGATACGGGTTAAATTGAAGAAAGTTTTCGTGCGATCCGAGAAGGGCCTAGCCCTAACTAATGTAAGTATTTGGGAGTTTCCAGGACAAGTGACTTTTACAAGAGGTTTGTGAAGGTTTTCCGGCACCTTTTGCAGCACCCCCTTACTGAGGTAACCCAAGAAGAATGTGGGGTTCAGATGGGGAAGCAACAAGAGAAGGCCTTTGGGACGTTTAAAAATAAGTTGACTCATGCACCACTACTTGTTTTAAAACCTAATTTCTCTAAAATTTTTAAAATTTAGTGTGATGCTTTAGGATTAGGTATTGGAGCAGTGCTCATGCAGGAGAGAAGCCCAAATTTGCATTCTTTACCGAGAAGTTAAGTGGGCAATCTTGAACTACCCTACTTTTGACAAGGATTTAAATATTATTGGTTAGAGCGGGGAGATTTTGGCAAAACTTTTTTTGGGCCCAAAAAGGATTTTCGTAAATCCACACTGATCATGAACCCTTTGAAGTACTTAAAAGGGACAACATAACTAAACAAAAGGCATGCCCCGTTGGTGGAGTTCATCGAAACATTCCCTATATCATCCACTACAAACAAGGTAAAGAGAATGTTGTTGCTAGATGCACTTTCTAGAATGTATGCTCTTATCTCTACTCTTAGTTCTAGACTGCTTGGTTTTTAGCCCCATTAAGAAAATTTTATGCTGCTATCGAGATTTTTTTGAAAAGTAAATGCATTGTGAGAAGAGTGGTCCCTTGGGAAATTTTTTTAACATGAAGGATTCTTGTTTTGGGAAAAATAAACTTTGCATTCCCAAAATTTTTCTTTAGAAATTATTATGATGGAGCCTCATGGAGGGGGTTTAATGGGGCATTTTGGAGTAGCAAAACCTTAGGGGGTTTTGCAGGAACACTTTTATTGGGCCCCACAAGAAACGAGATGTTTGGGGAGGAATTTTTGAGCGATGTGTCACTTGTAAGTAAGCAAAATCTAGAGTCCCCCAAACCCCATGGGGTTTTTACCCCACTTCCCATTCCTCCTGAGCCTTGGGTAGATATTTCCATGGATTTTGTGTTTTAGGATTACCCAAGTCCCAGGCCCTGGCGAGACCCCTATTTTTTTAAATCTGGATAGATTTTCCAAAATGGGACATGTCATTCCCTTTCCACAAAAAAAGATGATGCTTTTCAATATTCTAATTTATTCTTTAGGGAAGTTTGAGATTCATGGTATACCTAGAACAATCGTATTGGTTTGAGTGCTAAGTTTTTTAAGCTACTTCTGGAAGACCCTGTGGGGGAAATTAGGAAAATAAGATATTGTTTTCTACTTTCTTGTCATCCACAGACTGATGTCAAACTAAAGGGAGTAAATCGAACTTTATCTACTTTGTTAAAGGGGATATTAAAAAAAACATTAAAAAGTTGGGGGGAAATTTTTTCTGCATGTTTTAATTTTGGGCCCAAATCGCACAATGCTTTTTGTTACTAAGTTTTAAATCCTTTTGAAATTGTTATGGGTTTTTTAAACCAAATAACTCCTTTGGGATTTTTCAAACCCCTGCCTATTTCTGAGTATTTAATCTGATGGTAAGAAGAAAGCAAATTTGTTAAATTTGATCCATGAGAAGGCAAGGGAAAAAAATTTAGTAAAGAACAGAGCAATATGTGAAAAAAAACCAACAAGGGTCGTCGAAAAAGCTGTCTTTTAACCTGGGGGCTGGGGGGGTTCACAAGTCAAAGGCGGTTTCCTATGCAACGTCGATCTAAAAATTTCTTTCCCAGAGGCATGGGAAAATTTCAAAATTCCTTGGGGCTCATCAAAGATAATGCATACAAATAAAAATTTGCCAGGTGAGTATCAAGTAAATTTCTACTTTTAATTTTTATTGATCTGAGTCCTTTTGAAGTAAAGGGGACGATTTAGGATAAATCCTTTTTAAAAGGAAAAAGGGAAAGATGGGGGCCAAGCTAGAAGGTGGAATGTGGAAAACCTCTTAAAGTCCACCTGGATCGATCATAAGAACCGGCGAAAGGGTTCAAAGGGAAACACTTTAAAAAGGGTTTTTAAAAAAGGGTGTCCCCAAAAAGCCAAAGGATTTGGGGCAACCTGAGAATGCACTTACATTTATACAAAATTTTTTTCAAGGGGAAACAAAGCAAAGGTCAAAGGTGTTTAGCCTTGACAACGCTAGCTTTAAAAAACCCGCCGGCCTTAACCCGGCGTTGAAAATTTGCGAGCGACAGAGGGACTATGCCACTTACTATGCCCCCGGTCTTTATACCCAACTACATCCTACGCCGGGTACTACTCGGCTCCTACGCCCAATTTCATTTCCTGTTTTTTAAATTTTTTGTGACTTTTTGATGTTATGTCATTTTGGGGTTTTAAATTTTTACAGGTAAACCCAAAAATAAGCTTCTAGGGTTGAAAACAGAACATAGAACACACAACAAAAATTAAATAAAAAAATTTTAAAGAGAATTCCTCTCTTGGTTCTCAAAAGAACTTCTCTTAACTTATCGTTTTCCTTCCTAGCTTTCCCTTTTCCCCACTTACAATCTTCTTTCATCGATTGGGGCGTCAACAAATATACCAAGGTTCTTGTTTTCACTTATAGGCAACGGGTCACTTTTCCACTTTTTTTGGTTTTTGGCATTTTGGGGTTTACAATTCCGAATGTATTGGTATTGGGTTTCGCCCACACGGGGGCGGGGTTCGAAACACATTCTTTTTAACCTATAAAAAGTTGATGGTTTCATTGGCATTTCTATAAAATGTGGGAAAATTAGGGTTTGGGTGTTTTTCATCCCAAAACCCGACTAGGGGGTTCACAGTGTGTAGTAGTTGAAACTGTCCCCTTTAGCCATTTGACCTTTTTTCCCTTATGGGTATGAGTTCTAAATTTTCCTCCTCATTAAAGGTTATCAACCCTAGCCCCCCTTCCATTCCTGATTCGATAATTCTTTTTGGGAAAGGCTTTCTATTGAGGAAAAACAACCGGATCTACTTTTTTTAGTACAATCATGGTTAGTTTCATATTGTGCAAGTATTTTCCACATTTTAACCACTACATAGGGGTTTTCTTTCATATAAAAGCTTAAAAAAGTTAGAAGAATACCAATTTAAACAATAATATAAGAAAATAAAAAACAAAATTTAAAAGTAAACGCCCTATATTTTACCCCCCCCTCCCCCCATGGTCACAATTTTTCATATCCAGGCTTAACACTTTTAAAGATCATATCTTAAGCTCTATTTTTTTAAAACTTATGTCAAATTGATCATTGCTTAGTTATAAGGATGTTACCTAAGAATTCAAGATCAAAAAACCTATTTTTTAGAGATCAAACATGAGTCAAAAAGGGTCATTAACCTATTCCCTATAATTCAAACTTTAAATCACTAAAAGATCATAAACTTTAAGCTTTAATAAACCCCCTAAGCTGTAACGCCCCCAAAACTTAGGTCGGCTACTGCCCACTATGTGTCCTTATCACATAAGAACACAATTTAAAGGGTCTAAAAAAAAATCTGATACATTTTAACTTATAACTCCAAAATAAAAACAAATTTCCCTAAAACCCAAAAAAATTTAAAAATTCTCAAAAAACCCAAAACAAAAATCTAATGCAATAAAGTCTTTAAACCCCAAAAATAATATTCTCATTAATACTGTCTATTTCCAATTAAAAAAACATAAATCCCTAAAACTTTTTAAACACCATAATAAATTTTGGAAATCTTTATCTTCCCTCTCTATGGGTTACCAAAACTTAAGGGCCCCTCTTTTGGGTTTTCGTCTCCCTCAACACTTGCATTTTAAAAAAGGTTCCCCAAGGGGGAGCTAATGCCTAAAACCTTTTAACACAAACCCAACGCATGGGATAAACATGAAAAAAGTGTCACACACGTTTTTGCAGTACTTAAACACAAACAACCATTTCCTTAAAACCCTTTACATCCCGATATCCTAAATCCACTTGGGCACAATAAAAAGACTCAAAAAAACAAAAACCCAAAACAACCACAAAACCCGTTCCAAAAAGGGTAAAAATTTCTGAACCCAAATGAAAGTGGGAAAGAAATCCAAAAAAATCAATGATTGCAATTTTTGAAACCCCCCAATAATAATCTCTTTTAACCTCTCACTAATCACATAAACCCCCCATGAAATAATTTCACAATCCAATATAAAACTTCCCAAAACTGAGAACCCCTTTCCACAAGTGAAAAATCATGTTTTTAAAAAAGAATCTTAAAAAGGGGAAAAACCCAATTCAAAGCAAAGGATCTCAAAAAAACACAAGAATTCGAAAATAATAGGAAGGAAAAATCTATCCCAAAAAACTATTTCAATTTACCCCTAGAAAATGATACACTAGAGAAGAAAAGAAATCACCAAAAAAATGAAATTGATACAAATCACAATTTCAAAGGGATTGCACTCGCCCCAATTTCAACTCTTTTGGGGGTTTAAATTTTATAAAAGCTAATGACAATTAGGAAACCCTAACCTCAAGTGAAATGTACTCTCAAATTTTAAAAAAAATTAGCCTCCTCAAACCCTCTTTAAGCAATTTTTTATACTTTCTACTCCTAGGGTTTTAAAAAATTTTCAAAAATTTCCCAAATTTGCCACTTTTAAGGTGGCTAACCCTAAATGAAAATTATAAAGAAAAAAAGTGTTCCAAAACCCCAAAATAAAACCCAAAAAAGTTCATAAAAGAAAAAATTTATATAAAAGAAATGGTCTTCAAAAACCCGGGTCTTTTTATGGGATCCGTCTACTCAACTCATCGCGGTTCGGGTGGGTTCCATGGAAAACCCCACAAAACGAGTCTGGGGGAATTTTGTCCATTGCCCTATAGAATATGATAAGTGTGGCCTTTTGGGAAAAAACACAAACAAAAATTAATAGAAAAGGGGTTTAAATATAAATAATTTGGGGGTCGACCCTGCTAAAAATGGGCCCCAATGCTAAGTTTTTGAATTCCTTTAGTTCTTGCCTAAAATAGGTCTTGGGGATTTTTATTCCAAACATCTCCTGGGGCCTCAAAAAGTTTTGTCCTAAAATTTTGGTAATCAAATGAAAGGGAAACCCTTTATTTTCTCCAAGCAATCCATCTGAAAAAATTTTTTCTTTTGGCAGAATCCCAATATCTGAAATACACGGGTGGTGTTTGGGTTTTTTTTCCTCCTTTTTCCCGGATATATCTTTTCTGCAACACAAATAATGACCCATTATCTACGAGGTGTCCCCAACCCAAACCCCATTTCACTGATTTTTTTTCCTCCTTTTTTTAACTCATTTGATGTCGCTGATCCTGATGGCTTTTCAAAGGGTTTGGGCCCCAAATTTTGCTCATTCCTTCTGAGACCTCAAAAGGTAAAACAAAAAATTCTCTGAACATTTTTGGCCCTCTAATGATAGACCATCTGACTTTGACCCTTTCAAATATTTCCAATGGTGTACTCAATGCTCGTGAATCTCTGTGTCCCCTGAAGGAAAAATAAAACTGCCCTAAACCCAATTTTTGGTTTCCCTAGTAGTCCTACTCCAAAGTAACCGGAATAAATTTTGGATTCCCCTCGTTTTTCCCCACTTTAAAGGGTTTAACTGTATAGCCTCATCAATTGTACAAATATCTCTGGAGCTCAACTACACAAGCTATCTCATACTTCAACCCAGATAAAAAACCCGTCTAGGGTTTGTTCAGGATTAAATTTTGATCCACACCTGATCACTAGTGTCCCCAAACCCCTTTGTCTGTAGTCATCCACTATTTTCCCCCCCTGTCTCAAGGGGTTTGGGGGATCCCATAAATAGCTCTTGCTTATAGTGTTTTGGGTTACAAACCTATTCCTAAAAACTCGTTTCATGTTCCCAAGTGTGTATTTTGGTCCCCTCCATCCTTTTCGCCTACTGAAAAACCTTTATTTTCTCCACCAAAAAGGGGAAATACCCTGGAACTCTACAGCTGAAAGGGCCCGTCCCCTGGAGCCCTTCATCAACCCCCAAAACATTTTAAAAGACCCTCAACTTGGTCTTCCCCCCCAGTCTGGGAAAGTCATGGGCGGAACCCCTCCCATCAAATGAAGGCATCTTTGCTTCGTACACTGTAGTCCTCAAGGGGGTCAAAAATTCCCCTTTCTGGGTTATGGATTAACCCCAAAAATTTTATCATCTCTCCCTTTCCTTAAGAGCATGATAATCTCCTTCTACCCCAAAGGTGGTGCTTGAAGTTTACCAAAAGGGGGTGGTGGGAAAAGTCATCCTATCAATTCTTGTTTTCCAATGTTTGCAACAATTGTGGTAAGGTCTTGAAGTTGCTCATCTAGAGTTCTTCCACTTTTTATTTTCCCACACCTAGTCTGCCAAACCCCCTTGGGTATTGGGCCCCTTGCTTAAAGTCCCCATTCCCCTATCATAAGACCCCTGCTTTTGGATGCGATTTATCTGAAGTAAAAAATGTAATCTCAAATAAATTTTTAGCACACTCCCCCACTTTACCATGTCCCCAATAAAAAGTTTGGAAAACAACACACACACTTTACACCCCCGGTGCAACAATCACCAAAAGCAACAAAAACTTTTTATTTACTTCAATAAAATTTAGAATAAGTGAAGCACAAATAAATACTTTTTAAGTAGTTAAGATATTGAATTCAACTAAGCAAGTGTTTAAGAAAAAATTTCTCAATAACTTTCACACTTAAAAGCTTATATTTTTAATTTCAAACTTCACAAATTTAAATTCCTTAATTTCCACATTCACACTCACACTTTTTCTTAATGTGCGTAAACCTTTTCCCCCCACACAACCCCCACAAATTTTTCACCCTCACACACACCTCCCAAACACGGTGCACTACTTCACCAATAACTTTTTTCGGGAACAACAACAAATTTCATTCCACTTCCACGGTTTAAAGATAACAAATGGCTACAACAACAAATACACCCACTTTTCCCCGGCAAAAATAAAAAAATATACTTCACTTTTTAAAAAGTTTTTAAGCGCAACTCACAACAAAAACAGCAACTCAAATTTGAATTTCAATCTCCCTTTACAATTGCAAGCCTTCCTCAATTTGGTAAGAAATGAAATTTTAATTTCAAATAACACTCATTAACTCCCACAACTTAATGGAATGTAAATTTTAAAATTTAAATAGATTTCCCCTTTCTAAAAACTCAATCCCCAAAATTTTTTAAATTGCACTCCTCCAATTCAGAATTTTACAATGGAATTCCCCAACAATTCCCCTTTCATAACTTCCTTTACGCCCACAACAATCACAGCAAGGATTTAGTAAGTTTTCAAGTTAAAAGTTTTGAATTAAAACCCAAAACTTCTAATTTCTTCTGCCCTTCCATAAAAATTATTGATCATAAGATGATACAACAAACCCCCCTAATTTCCCAACCCCCAACAAACACAAATTAAATTCCCCAAACCAAGGGAATTTTCACAAGCTCAAAACCACAACAACAAAAATAATTTGCGGTTTTCACTTGTCAAACCCCAAATTTATGAAATTTAATTTTCCCCGAAATCAAATACCCCAATCCCTTCTCTCAAAAAGTGCTCTAATACCAAAAAGAAGATGTGCCTTTAAACCACTTGGAAGCACAATCAAAAGACTCAAGAAAACAAAATCAAATCAAACCCCAAAACTGATTCCAAAAAGGGTAAAAAATTTCTTTTAACCCCCATAAAGGGCAATGAAACCCCAAAAAACTAAAAGATTAAATTTTTTAAAACCCCAAAAAAATAATTTTCTTCTGCATCTCACTAATCCTATTTTCCCCGGAAAAAAATTTAAAATCTCAAAAAAAATTTTAAAATTTTTGAGAACCCCCCTTTTTTCCCCGTGATTAACCCCCTTTTAAGAAGTTTTTTTAAAGGAAAAAACCGAATTCAAAGAAAAAAGGGTCTCAAATTTAAACCCCAAAAAAATTTGAAAAAAATTTTGGAAGAAAATTTTTTCAAAAAACTATCCCCCAATTTTCCCCCCCGTATACACACTAAGAAGAAAAAAAATTCCCAGCAAAATAAAAAATTTATTTCTACTCACCCAAATTTTAAAAAGGTTTTTTCACCCCCAAAAATTTAAAATTTTTTGGGATTGAAATTGTTTAAAAAGGTTTCCCCCCTTTTTAGGAAAAACCCAAAATTTTTCCCCTTTTTAAATTTTACCCCCCCCAAAAAATAAAAATTTTAAAACCCCCCTCAAAACCCCCTCAAAAACAAGAAAATTTTAAAACTTGCAAATTTTTTTTTTAAAAGGGGGCCCCAAAATTCAAAATTTTTCCCCCCTTTTTAAAAAAGGGAAAAAAACCTAAAAAAATTTTAAAAATTTCAAAAAAATTAAAAATTTTCCCCAAAACCAAAAAAAAACCAAAAAAAAGGGGTTTTTTTTTAAAAAAATTTTTTTATAAAAGAAATTTTTGGGTTTTTTCCAAGATCCGGTCTTTTTAAAAAGGGGGAACCTTAAAAAAACCATCCTTTCAGGGGCGGCCCTGGAAAAAAAAAATAGGAGGGGTTTTTCCATTGGGGGCCCTTTTTTGGGGAAAATGGGTAAGGGGGTTTTTTTTAAAAAAACCCAAAACAAAAAAAAAAAAAAAAAAGGGGGTTTTTTTTTTTAAAAAAAATTCCCCCGGCCGACAAAATCAAAATGGGCCCTCAAACCCGAAAAAATTTTTTAAAAAACCCTTTTTTCTTGCCCAAAGTAGGTTTTTTAAATTTTTTTTTCCATCAGGTCCAAAATACAACAAGGAAAATCAGGGGCCCCCTTTAAACCCCCAAAATGGGGAAAAAAATTTTTTGGGGTTTTTGGAACTAAACCCCAAAAGGCCCTACACTATTAAAATTTTAAACCCGGGGGGGGGAAAAATCCCAATATAAAGGGCCCCAGGTGAGGGGGAAAAAACCACTCCCGGGGCCCAAAACCCCAAAATTCAAAACCCTTAATAAAAAATTTTGGGCCTAGATCTTTTTAAAACCCGCCCCCCACAAAAGGGAAAAAATTTGGGGTAAAAAAACCAAACCCCAACCCGGGGGAAAAAACCCCAAAAAAAATACCTTTTGGGAAAATTTTTTTGGGGCCCAAACCCCAAAAACCTAAAGGGGGGAAAACCCCCAAAACCCTTTTTCTATAAGCAGAAAAAAACCCTTTGGGGATAAAAGGGGGAAAACGCCACAATTGGGGAAAAAAAACCGTTTTATAAGTCCCGGGATGAACGCCAGGGGAAAAAAAATCCGAAAAATTTTAAATTTTAAATTTTTGAAAAACCCGGGGAGGTGCCTCTCAAAAAATTTTTTTAATTTTTCAATGTTTTTCTTTTTTTTTCTAATTTTAAAAACCCCCGGGGGGGTTTTTAAAAATAGGGTTACAATTGGGGGAAAAAAAAGTCCAAAACGCGAATTTTTTTAAAAAGGGGCATAAAAAAGCAAAAAGAACAACTGGCCCCAGGGGGGTACCCGGGCCCTTTTTACACGCCCTGTATTTTTTGGGCCCTTTAAAATTTTCTGTGCAACCGGCAACATACACGCCCCCTTTTTACTTTGAAATTTTTCGCTGTGCAACTTCGGGGAACTTTTCCCCCTTTTACTTTAGCCCGGGGATTTTTCTGGGGAAATTTTTGGGGTTCTCCAACAGGGGCCCGGGGCCCTTTTAAACCCCCTTTAAACTAGCCGTGTTTTTTTCCCCAGGCAATCTTGAGGTCCTACACGGGGCCTTCCCCCTTGGAAAATACTTCCCCTCTTAAAAACCCTTTTCCGGGGGTGACTTGTATTAAAAAGGAAAAAGGTTTTCCCTTTTGGGTTTTTTCTAATCCCTTTTCCCAATTTTATAAAATTTTCCCCCCCCCCCCCTTCCCGGCTTAAAAGGGCTTTTCCCTTTTTTAACCCTTTTTAATTTTTTTCCCCCTTTGGGCGTTTTTGCTCGACTTCTTGTTCGGTCCAGGGGCCTTAAAGGGGGAAAACATTCCTTTTTCCGGTTTTATTCCCCATCCGGGGTCTCATCTTTTTTCCCCCCCCTCTTTAAAAGGATTTGCCCCAAATCGTAAACCCTTAAAAAGGGACTCAGTTTAGTAAAAAAATTGTGGCATTTAAAATTAAAAATTTACCAGGCAAATCAAAACTTGTACCCCTTGTTTTGATGCCCCAAAAAACTTTAAATGGTCCATCCCCCTCTGGGGAATTTTTTTTTAAAGGGGCCTGGGGGGAAAAGCTCTTTGCCAAAGTCCCCCAAAAAACCCCAAACGCCGGAAAAAAAAAAGCTTGTCGCGCCCCTTTTTTGGCTTGGGTTTTACAACCTCTTTTTGCCGGGCCCAAAGTTCACCTTGCCTTTTCATGGATCTGTTTAACAAATTCACCTTTTTTTTTCCACAAAATTTTTAAAACACCCGGAAAAAAGGAAAAGGGTTTTTAAATTAAAGGAGTTAGTGGTTTAAAAACCCCAAACCCCCAATTTCAAAAAGGGAAAATTTAAGCAAATGCACGTACCTGAAACGTTTGCGGGTTGAGCTTAATAATTTTTTTAAACCTGTTCCTTGCTTCCAACTACATGGGAAAAGGGGAACCCCCCCTTCGAGGTAAAAAAAGTTTCGAAATCAGGGTCTTTTTCCCAAGGGAAATTTTAAAATTAAAACCAAATTTTTCAAAAAATTTTTCCCCTTTCCCTTTTTTATCCAACCGAACAAGGCGGAAATGTTTTTTTAATGAACCCCTTTAATAAAAGAGACTAATTAAAATTTTTTAAATAAAAAAAAAAAGGGGGAATTTAAAAAAAAAAACAATTCGAATTTTAAAAAATAAGAAAACCTTGGGCCATCTTTAAACCCCCCATGTTTTAATCATTTGAAAAATAAAAACCCCAAAAAACCCCGTTTTTTTTGCTGTGGATTTCATTAGTCAAACTAAAAGTTCCCCTTTCCCAAAACTAAAGCCCTTTTCTAACCCGGGGTTTTTTCCTTGGAAAAACCCTTTTTTAAAAACCAAAGAACCTAAAATTTTCATTAAAGGGACTTGTTTTTCCCTTTCCCCCTTTTAAAGGTTGGAAAAAAAAAGATTTTTTGCTATCCATCTCAGAAACATAAAAATTTTCATTAACCCCCTTTTCTAACCCTGCAAGAAATTTTCCCCCAATCAATTTGGGAAAGGGAAAACAAAAATAATTTTTATACCCCGGGGAAATTTTAAAAAACTAATTTAAAAAATCCCAAAAAAAAGAAAAAGAAAAAAAAAAACATCAATATTTTTTCAAATTTAAAAACAACCCTTTCCCCCCCCCTTTAAAAAAAAAAGGTTTTTTAAAAAGGGAACAGATCTCAAAATTACTCCCCCCCCTGGAAAAATAATGTAATTAAAATTAAAAAGGAGAGTAACCCAGATTCATGATACCCCCGGGAATTTTTGAATTTTAAAAATTTTTTTGGTTTTTAGCCCAATATCTTCTTGAGTTGTTGTTTTCCCAAAAGAGAAAAAAAAAGGTTTGTTTTTAAAAAGTAAAAAAACCCCTTTTTGTCTGCCTCCTTTTTTTTTTTCTCCATTTTTCATATTTTAAAAAAGCAAGGGGAAAAAAAAAGGGGAAAAAGAAAAGGGAAAAATCAGGAAAAAACAATTTTCGTGTTTCCCTCCCCGAATTTGGGAAAGGGGGGGAGCGCCCCTTTTTTTCCCCTTTTGGGGGGGGCGGGGTTTTGGGGGTTTTTAAAGGCCCGTTTGGGGTTCCATTTCGCCCCTATGGGGGGGTGATGGGAAAAAAAACTTGGTTTTTTTTCCCTTTTTTTTCCCCCCCCGAGGGGAACCCCCAAATTTATTTCTTTGGGGAAAGGGTTTTAAATTTTCCCGGGGGAACGATACATTATGTTTTAAATTTTCCCAAATTCTTTAAAAGTTTTTCCCCCGTTTGGGGAAAAAAAAATCTTAAAATTTTTTCTGGAAATTAAAAATGTTTCGCCCTTCTTCAAAATTTCCCCCCCAAAATTGATTCCTTTTCTTGTCCCAAAAAAAAATAAAAAACGCTAAATTTTAAATGGGGAAACTCAAAAAATAGAAAATTTCAAAAATTTTTTGTATACCCCTTTAAAAACCCCAAAAAAAGGAAAATTTCCCCTTTTTCAAAAAAGGGTTTCCCCCTTTTAAAAAAAATTAAACCCCAGGAAATTTTTAGCCAAAATTTTTTAAAAATTTTCCAAAAAAAATAAAAATTTTTCCCCCCTTTTTTAAAAGGGTTTGTTCCAAATTTGGGGTTAAAAACGCAATTTTAAACCGGGGCAAAAAGGGGGGAAAAAAAGCCCCTTTTTTAAAAGGTTTTTAGGAGGGTTTTTTTTTCCCTTTTTTCAATTTACCAAGAAAAGGGGGAAACCCCAAAAAGGGTTTGATTGCACATATCCCAAAAACCGCTTTTTCCCCCTTTTTTTTGATCTCTTCAGGGTTTTTTTTTTAAACGGGAAATTGGACCCGGGGGAAAAGGGGAGGTTTTTCCCGGGTAAGGGGGGTTTTAAACCCCCGGGGGTTTGACGTTTTTCCCCTTTTAACGGCCCTTTTAATTTTTAAATCGGTTAGAAGCCCCCAAAATTTTTTTTTTTTGGGGGCCCCCTCTTTTTTTGGAAAATTTCCCCCCCGGGGGGCCGATTCCCCAACCCCGGGGCTTAGGTGCCCGGGTTTTTTTAAAAGGGGGCCCCAACCCCCCTATTTCCTTTAAAACCCTTTGGGGGAAATTTTTAAAAATTTATAAGGGGGGGTTTAAATTTCCCCTTTTTGGGGGGCCCCCAAACCCCCCCCTTTTTAAAAAGAATTCTTTTTTCTTTGAATTGTTTTAAAGGGAAATTTAAAGAGGGTCTTTTTAAAAAAGAATCACAAAAAGCCCCCCCTCATTTGCCCCCTTTTTTGGGGGGTTTTTAAAAGGGGTCCCTAAAATTTAAAAGAAACTAACCCTACTAAAAAAAATTCCCCAAAGGTTTAAAAAAATTTTTTTTTCCTTTTTCTAAGGACCCCCCTAACCCCCAAATTTCCAAAACCCAAAAAATTTTTTAACCCCAAGGGGGAAATTTTTTTCACAAAGGTTTTCCCCTTTCCAAAATTTTTTGGAAAAATTAAAAAAATTCCCCATGAAAAAGTGCATTACAAGATAAGTTTTCAGATTAATCCCTTTTGAATGAAAATTTTTTTTTTCCACCCCGGGATGGGGGAATTAAAAAAAAAATTTGAAAAAAATTTTTTCTTTTTCTGGACTTAAAAACCCTCCCATTCATTTTTTTTCCTTCTCCCAAAAAAAACCCCCAAATTTTTTTTTTCCCCCCCAATTAAATGAGACCTTTTTTCCCCCAAGTCTTGACATATAATTCCGGGGAAAAAAAAAAAAAAAAAAATTTTTTCAACAAGTTTTTTTGTAATTTGGGGGAAAAAAAAAAACTAGTTTTCCCCCCGAGTCTGGGTCAGCAGCAACGACCTCACGAACCGACGAGTTTTTTAAAAAAGAAAGTTAAAAAAATTTTTGGGAGCCCCAAAAAAAAAACGAATCAACCCCTTTTTACATCTTCAAAATTACTTTTAATTTCGTGAGAGGGGGGAAAAAAAGGAAAAAAGGGGGAAAAAAAAATTTTTTTTTTTATCACAAAAGGTTTTTTCCCCCCGGGCCCCCCCTGGAAAAGGGGGTAACGCCTTCTGTTCACCTTTGGGGGGCCGGGGGCCCCCAATCCCTTTTTCCCCCGTAAGGGGAAAGGGGGGTAGTGCCCTTTGGGGGCCCCTTTGGGGGCGGGGCCAAAGGGGGATACGGCCCCGATGGAAGGGGGGTAGGGCGTTTTTTAGCAAATTTTTTTTTTTTTTTTTTTTTACTTTAAAACCCTTTTAAATGAAAAAGGGTTAATTCCCCCAACCCCCCATTTCCCCCCCAAAAATTTTCCCCCGGGTTAACCCCGCCCTTCGAATCAAAATCCCAAAATTTCCCCTTTTTTGAAAGTTGTAAAAAAATTTTCCAAAAAAAAGGGGGGCCCCAAAAAATCAAAAAGGCAAGGGGAAAGACCCAAAATAAATTTAAAAAAAAGCACAAAAAAAAAAAAAGAAAAAAATAGGCCCCCCCCCATCCTTTTCCCCCAAAAAAAAATTTGTTTAAAGTCGTTAGCCCAACGTCTTGGGGAAAAAAACCCCTTTAAATGGATGGGGAAATTTTAAAATGCCCCCCGGGAAAATTAAAAAGGAAAAAATAGTAACCCCCCCCCCCAGCCTCTCCAGATTTGAAACAATGAAAAAAGGGGAAGTGATCTTTTTTTAATTTGGCCCCCCGATTTTTAAAATTTTTAAAATTTTTCTCCCCCAGTTGGGGGCCTTTTAAAGGGGGAATTTTAACCATTTTTTTCATTTTTTGGGATGACGGGCTTTCCACCCCCCTTTTTTGGGGAAAAAATTGTTTAGGCCTTTCCCTTTTGGGGGGTCAGAGATTGGGTAAATCATCCCCGGGGCAAATAGTTTTATTTCTTTCCTTTTTTCCCCCGTTCCCCCTTTTTTGGGGGTTTTTTTACACTGGGGGTTTTGGGTCACAGGGTTAAATTTCCCTTCCCAAAAGGAAAATTTTTTGGGGAAAAAAAAAGGGGCTAATGGGCCCCCTTTTTAAAAAAAAACCCTCTTCCAGGGAAAAGCTTTTTATGTTCCCAAGAACAAATAAAGGGGTTTTTCCTTTTGATCCCCCTTTTGAGATTCGAAATATGATATGGAAAATTTAAAACCCCCTTCCAAGGAAAACAAAATTTAAGAAAAAAATTTTGGGAAATTGTTTTTGGGGGTCTAATTCCGGGGGGCCTTTTCCCCCATAGGGGGGCTTGGGCCCCTTTTAAAATTTTTGGGGGGAAAAAACCTTTTTTCCCCAAACCTCTATCATTTTTTAAACGGGATGGGCATTAAAAAAGCTTTTAACCCATTAAAACCCTTTCCCCTTTTTAATTTTTCCCCCTTTTCCCCCCAATTTTAAAAAAAAAATCCACTTTAAAAAAACCCGCCCCAAAAATTTTCCCCCCCATCCCAAAAACCCTCACCCCCCCAAAGGGGGTCCCACCCAAAAAAAAATTTTTTTTATGATGCTTTTTTTTTTTTTTGAAATTTTTGGGGGCTTTTTTAAAAAACCTTTCATTCCCCCCCCCGCAAAAAACCCAACCCTTTTCCCCCCCCCCTTTTTTCATCACAAAAATTGCCGAGCCCCGAAATTTGGGCCTTTTTCCCAAAAAAAGGGGAAATCCCCCCACCCCCCCTTTCCCTATCAAAAAGGGACGAAAAAAAGCTGGAAAAAAAAAAAAAATTAGACTTTTTCTAGGGGGAAACTTCCCACCCCCCCCCTTGGGGGAAATTTTTTTGTTTTGGGCGGGAATTGCAAGCTCATTCTTTTTGGCTTGGGGGGCCCCAAAACCCGGGTTTTTTTAAATTTTTGGGGGGGGCATAATGTTTTTTTTTCTTTCCCCAAAATTTTCCAAACTTTTTCCCCTATAAATTCCCCATAAGACAGGGAAAATTTTTAAAAATCCCCGGGTCTTTGAGCTTCCCCGGTTGTTTAATTTTTTTTTTCAAAAGGGGGGGGCACCCCCTCCCCAAAATTAAAAGGGAAAAAACTCTTCCCCAAATTTTTCCCCCTTTTTTTAAAAAAATTCCTTTAAAAAAATTTTTATATTTTGGGCCCCCTTTAGTCAATACCTCAACCCCCAAAAGGGGAAAAGGGTTTTTTTTTTAACCCGTTTAAATACTTCCCAAAAAACTTTTCCCTTTTTTTTTCATCATCTTTTCTTTCTTTAATCTTGGGGGGGTTGGGAAAAAATGGGGGTGTATTTTGGGGGGCCCTTTTCGGAAACCCCCTTTAACCCCCTTGGGTTTACCCTTGTTTTTATTTGGGGGGGTGGCCCCTTTGGGCCCCCTTTAATTAAACCCCAAATTTTCTTCTTAATTTTTCTTTAGGGGAGTCCTTACCACTCCCAAAGTTTTCTGCCTTAACTTTTTTTTTGGGGGGTTTTTTTTTTTTATTTTGGGGGTGGGCCCCCCCCCCGGGCCTTTTTATAGAATTTGGCCATTTGCCCGAATTGGTTCCAGGTTTTGAATTTTTTCATAGGGTTCTTTTAAAAGTTTTTCTTGATTTTTTTAAAATCTGGTGGATGGAAATTATCTTTTTTCAGAATCCTTTACCAGCTTTGTCAGCATCTTTCCCCAACCACCCACTTAGATGATTGGCCAGGTGGGGGCTTTGGAAAAAACCTGGAGGGGATTTGGGTTGTTCCTTTTTTATGTTGTTGTTGTTTTCCCACGAAACCCTTTTTGGGGGGAAATTCTCCAAACCCCGGGTTATAAAGGGGGTCCCCTATATGGGGTTTTTTTGGGACGAGAGAACTTCCCCTATAATCAACATAGGGCAGTGTCGGGTTTCCCTCATTAAAGTTTAAAGGGCCACATTGCCCGCTTGTTTTAGACAAGAGGGCATTTGATTGGTTGTCTTTTCTAAGCATCAACCTTAAAAGTATTGTAGAGGGTTCATCCATCTCCATAACCCCCAAGGAGGGCCTTCTTTCTCTAATTTTGACCAAAAGCTCTCATTAAAACGTCGTCAAACCATGTCTTCAAAAAGATGTAGGTTTCCCTGGGGGTTTTATGTTTGAAAGTCCCACCAGCAGCTTTATTAAACGTTTTCTTTTCTGATAATTAGCCCCTTTTTAAAATAAACCGGGAAATTGCTACCCTTCGGGGGAAACCCATGTTTCAGCTTTTTTTCCAAAGTTTCCCTTTAAACTTCCCATTTCCTTTAAAAGAGGTTTCTGAGTCCCTTTCTGAAAAATCCTTTTATTTTCCCCTCTGAGTTTTGGGGGTCTTTGAGGAGGAAAGGAAATTTTTTTCCCTGAATCTCGTTAAAAAAACATCCCATGTAGTGATGGGCTTTATTGGGTAAGTTCCCCCAAACCCTTGCCTAGCTTTCCCCCTTAAGGAAAAATGGGAAAAAGTCTAAACCTTTTTTTCATCCCTTTGTAACCCCTTTAAAATTTAAAATGTCCAAAACTCCTTTTGAAAGGTCGAAAAAGTGTTTTGGGGGGTCCCCATCCTTTTAATCCTTCCAAAATGGGCCCTTTGTTTTAAAACCCTCTTGATCATAAATTGGCTTTATCTCGGGAAATTTGGGGGGCCCTTTAACCCGTAGTCCCGACAATAAAGGAAGTTTACCTTGAAGATTGGGGCGGGGAATAATCCAAAATTTGGGTTTTTGGAAGACCCTTTACTCTTTCCTGTTTTGAACTATTTATGAGGGGGCGGGGGTTTTTAATCGGATCATTTCTGGTAAAATTCCCATCTTTCCTTTTGGGGGAGTTTTTCCCTTTGAATTTTTGATGAAACCCTTTTGCCTTTTTAAAATTTCCCTTTTTTGTTTTTCCCTTTGAATAACCTTTTAGGTTCTGGATTGAAAATCAAAAGTTCCTTTGGGAAAGGCCCTGGTCTTTCAATGTCAAAATGTAGAAAATTTAGTTGATTCCCCTATTTTAATCAACCAAAGGAAAATCAATTTAAACAAATAAAAAAAAATGGTGAATTAATAAGTAAGAATGTTTTTAATAAACTGAAATCCCTTTTTACTTTCCCCGGGAAAAGGCCCCCAAAAACTTGATTTGTTGCGGATCTAGTTAATTTAATTTTTTTAAACCTGTTCCTTGCTTCCCAAAAACGATGCAATAGGCAAGCGCACCTATCGTTGGGGTAAATAGGTTCGAAATCAGGTCGTTCCCCAAAGGGAAAATTAAAATTTTTACCAATTCTAAAATTTACTTTCCCTTCCTAATTTTCCAAACCGAAAAAAGGGGGAGTTAAAAGGTTCAATGAACTTAAATAAAAGAGACAAATTAAAAAAAATGTTTCAAACTAAAGAAATGGAAAAATTTTAAAAAAAAACACGGGTTGAAAAACAACAAAAAGCAACCTAGCCTCTCTCTTTTTTTCCCCCTCATGCCCCTGGGGAATCCTTAGAAAAAATAAAGTCAAACAATTCCCGTTTTTTAAGCTGTTGAGTTTCATTAAATCAAACTAATAGGCTCCCCAAAATTTTTTGCTTTTCTTAAAACCCAGGGTTTTTTTTAATTGTTTTGAATCTCTTCTCAACCAAAAGCAAACCTTTTTAAATTTCAGGGAAACACTTTTATTCCCCTCACCGTTTGGGTTTGGGAAACAAAGTTTTCGCTATCCCCTTTCTCAAATCAATCAAATCTCATTCATTACCCTTAGATCTAATATTCCAACAATTTCTTTAATCAACTTTAATGAAAACAAAAATAGAAAATTTAAAACTCCGGGAAATTTTAAACTAAGGGTCACATCAAGAACAAATAATGAAACAAAAGGGAAAATCAATTGTCTTCATTAAGATCAATCCTTCAAACCCCAAAGACAAAAAATGGTTTCAAAAAAGATCTAGATCTCTTAAAATTTTCCCTCCATGAGAGAGATAATGTAATTACAATTTATAGGAGAGCAGCTAGAGTTCATGATACTACCCGGAAGTTCGAATCTTGAATGCTTTGGTTGAGACAATGATCTTCTTGAGTTGTTGTTCCAAGAGAGAAAAGTAAGGTGTGTGTTAAATGTCAAACCCTCTGTCTGCCTCCTCTTTCTCTCTCCACTTACATATATATATAGACATGTACAAAAAAGAAAGAGAAAAGGGGCAAATATCAGGAAAATCTAAGTCGTCGCTGATCCATACGCCCCGTATGGAAGGGGCATAGCGCCTTCTATGCATTTTGGAGGGCTGGTCTGGGTTGATATGGCCCCGTATAGATTCCATACACCCCGTTATGGATTCTATACGCCCTGTATGGAGGGGTGTATGGGCAAAAAGCTTGGCTTTTCCATTTCTTTCTTGATGAATCCAATTGATTTCTTCGTGATAGGTTCCACATCACCTGAAAGCGATACATTATGCTATTAAGTACTAATTCTAAATGATTTCCACTCGATTTGCAACAAAAAAGACTTGAAATCATCTAGGAATTAAAAGTGTTTCGCCCTTCATCAACGGTTATAAGCAAATTCAACATGCGCAAACAATCCTGCCAACTTTTAATATTCTTTTTAATTACAGCCCTCAACAAAGTAGATAAAGTTCGATTCACTACCTCAGTTTGACCATCAGTCTGTGGATGACAAGTAGTAGAAAACAATAACTTAGTTCCTAACTTAGCCCAAAAGTCTTCCAAAAGTAGCTTAAGAACTTAGCATCCCTATCTGATACAATTGTTTTAGGCATACCATGCAACCGCACAACTTCCCTAAAGAATAAATTAGCAATATTACAAGCATCATCCGTTTTGTGACAAGGAATGAAATGTGCCATTTTAGAAAACCTATCAACAACTACAAAAACAGAATCCCGGCCATGTCTCCAAGGCTCGAACCAATGCATATGCCTTTGTCGAAGTGGGGTAATTAAAGGTTGCCCCACTTAGCTTCTCATAAAAAATGCAAGGGTCTTCTTCCTGCATAAGCATCCCCAAATACCTAATCCTAACTCCAAACAACCCAAACTTTTAAAAAGTTAGAAAACCCCTAATTGCTAGTCAACTTATTTTTAAGCGTCTGAAAGGCCTTCTCTTGTTGCTCTCCCCAACTGAACCCCACGTTCTTCTTAATCACCTCAGTAAGTGGTGCTGCAATGGTGCTAAAATCCTTCACAAATCTCCTGTAAAAGCTCGCTAGTCCATGGAAACTCCGCACATTACTTACATTGGTTGGACTAGGCCATTCTTGGATCGCACGCACCTTTTCTTCATCAACCTGTATTCCTGCGCACTAACAACAAAACCAAAAACACAAGTTTGTCTGTGCAAAAAGTGCACTTCTTGAGGTTAGCATATAATTGTTCCTGTCGAAGCACTTCTAAAACATCCCTCAAGTGTGAATATTATCTTCCAAATTTTTGCTGTAAATAAGAATGTCATCAAAAAAGGGCAACCACAAATTTTCCAATAAATGTCCTAGAACATGGTTCATAAGTCTCATAAATGTACTTGGTGCATTAGTTAACCCGAAAGGAATTACTAACCACTCATACAATCCATATTTTGTTTAAATGCAGTCTTCCATTCATCACCTTCTTTCATTCTAATTTGGTGATATCCACTTTTCAGATCAATTTTAGAAAAGACACTAGACCCATGTAACTCATCTAACATATCATCTAAGCGAGGAATGGGATGACGATACTTTGCCGTGATGTTGTTGATGGCGCGACAGTCAACACACATTCTCCATGTCCCATCCTTCTTAGGCACCAAAATCACCGGCACTGCACATGGACTCATGCTCTCTCTCACGTACCCCTTCTCCATTAATTCATCGACCTGCCTTTGGAGTTCCTTTGTCTCCTCCGGATTGCTCCTGTAAGCTGGCTTGTTTGGAATTGATGCTCCGGGTACAAGGTCAATCTGGTGCTCAATACCTCGAACAGGTGGTAATCCCTTGGAATCTCCTCAGGAAAAGACATCTTCAAAGTCCTGCACAAGAGACATAACCACACTAGGCAAAAAGTTAGATAAGTCATTAGTAGTCGAACATGTTTCCTTAAAAACCAGCAACAACATTTGGTTGCCTCATCACTAACGTTTTCCTTACTACACTCGCTCTTGCCAACAACTCTCCTTTTGCAAGGCTGCCCTCTCCTTTTCACTCACCACCCAAAATTGATTCCCCTTCAACTTGGCCTCTCACACACTTTTCCCGCCTTCCTCTCCTTTTCCTTTTGATCTTGACTTTTAAATTTTGTTTTTCTTCTCATTGTCTTTTGCTCTCTCACTCTCACTCTGCTTTTTACTCAAACCCTTTTGTTTTGCAAAAGACTGTTGTAGCTGCAATTTGGTCCTCAACACTTGTTTAGGTGTTAAAGGTTTAAGGTTAAAAGTTTTTCCTTGGTGAACAAGCGTATACTTGTTAGAAAAGCCATCATGAACAACCTTCCTATCAAATTGCCATGGTCTCCCCAACAACACATGACATGCTTGAATTTTGGCACTACATCGCATAACACCTCATCCTCATACCTACCAATGCGAAAACCAATCAAGGCTTGCTTACTCACCTTAGTCTCACCACTATCATTCAACCACTGCAATTTTATTTTGGACTAGGGTGTCTAATAGTTGTGAGCCCCAACCTCTCAAACAATAAAATTGCTCACTACATTGGTGCAACTCCCTCCATCAATGATCAAACTACAAATGTGATCTCCTAAATAAATCTTGTATGAAATATATTTTCTCTTTGCACCTCCTTTTCTTCATTCACCTGCACATTCAGCGCTCGCTTCACTACTGCCACTAGCCTTCCCATTGCAGGCTCCTCATCATCACTAACATCCTCTAATGGTGGCATATCATCTTCTTCACTATCTCCCTCAGTCTCATACTCACCATCATCACGCAAAATCATCAAACGCCTATTTGGGCATTGACTAGCAATATGGCCTCTACCTTGACATTTAAAGCATTTAATGTCACGATTTCTAGAAGTAGAAGATTCAGGGTTACCTTGATTACTAGGAGTAGAACCCGCTTGCCTCAGCTCCCCTTTTGGTTTGGTAGGTAAAGGCTTTTCTTCCTTCTTCCATTGATTAGTCTTCCAAGTGGATGAACCATTACCTGTTGAAATCGTGCACTACTACTACCCTTCCGCTTGTGCTGGTTCTCAACCTTTATAGCCATGTGAACCATATCCTCCAATTCTACATAATGCTGCAATTCAACCACATTTTGGATTTCTCTATTCAACCCAGCAAGGAATCTAGCCATTGTAGCCTCTCTATCCTCTTCTACATTCGCCCTAATCATAGTGACTTCCATCTCCTTGAAGTACTCATCTACACTCCGGCTTCCCTGCCTCAGATTTTGCAACTTGTTGTGCAATTCACGATAGTAATACGCAGGTATAAAACCGCTTTCTCATCACTCTTTTCATCTCTTCCCAAGACTCAATAGGTGGCTCGCCACTCCTTCTTCTATTCAACATTAATTGATCCCACCACACTATAGCATAATCTGAAAATTCAATGGCAGCAAGTTTCACCTTCTTTCTCCCACTATAGTTGTGACAATCAAACACCATCTCCACCTTTTTCTCCCATTCTAAATACGCCTCGGGATCATTCTTCCCTTGGAAAGGAGGAATCTTCATCTTTATGCTACTCAATTGATCATCCTCTCTATTCCTATCTCCTCTATCTTCCCAATCTCTAGTCCCTCTATTCCGACCACTATAACCTCTATAACTCCCAACAGAAGGCTCATCAAAGTCATCACCCGACATTTCATCTCCACCCCTCGGTACTCTCCTAGAACGACTCTCCCTCTTATGCCCTTGGAATACGTTTGTGGATTGCTCTAGTCTTTGCTCCACCGTCTCATGAATTTGTTCCATTCCTTCTTGGAACATCCTCTTCATTTCTCCCCTCAACGCCTCAATTACTAACCTAGCATCAAACCTTCCCTTCTCACCTTCCGGAGAATGTTGTCTCGACATAGTTCCTGCAGAAAAGATTAGTACAACACAAATATATAAATGATCAAACCTCACGATACACTCCCTTACGTGTTTCGCTCAAATGATGATATCACACAGTCACTCGTGTATTCTCACAAACAACGATGATATCACTCACCAATTTCCTCTTCTCAATTCTCTTGGAACTAACCCGAACTACATCAATTTCCATCCGTAGAATTCAAAACCAACTCTAGGGTTCGTAAAATTTTCCTCTATTTTTCTATCCGAATTTTTTTTTGTCTCCTTTTTTTTTTTGGGTTTTGATCACGTTTCTCTTTTCTTTTCTTTTCCTTCTTCTTTTTTTTCTTTTTTTTTTACAATCGACTAGTAAATACTACACTATCAAAGACAATTAATATTGCGGAATTGAACACGATAATTGATATGAACGATTGGAGTTAGGGTTTTTGATATTACCTTCCTCAACCGAACTTGATGTTTTGACAAACCTAAGCTCTGATACCAAACTGATACGAACCACGCCAACCCGTGACGAAACCCAATACCAATACGTTCGGAAATTCGTTGCCTAAGACGCCCAAACACCTAAAGTGGAAAAACCGCGACCCGTTGTCTATAAGCGAGACAAGAACCTTGGTATAAAGTGAAGACGCCACAATCGGGATGGAAAACCGATTGATAAGTCGGGATGAACGCCACGGAAATCAATCCGATAAGTTCGAATTTTAAATTCTTGAAGAACCAAGAGAGGTGCCTCTCAAAAGTGTTTAATGTTCAATGATGTCTTATCTCTAATGTTCTAAACCCTAGGAGCTTTTATACTAGGGTTACAATTCGTGTAAAAACAAGTCCAAAATGACGTAGTTTAGTTTTAAATGGACATAAAAACGCGAAACAGAACAAGCTGGCCGACAGGGGATACACGGCCTGTGTACACGCCCGTGTACTTTGGCCGTGTACTTATCTGTGCAACTTCTGGCAACATACACGCCCGTGTACTTTGACCGTGTATCTGTCTGTGCAACTTCTGGCAACATACACGCCCTGTACTTTAGCCGTGTATCTTTCTGTGGATTTGCTTGACTCCATACACGCCGTGCCTTTTAACCTGTATCTAGCCGTTTATGATTTCTAGGCAATCTTGAGAGTCCTACACGGCCGTGCCTTGAAAGTACACGCCCTCTTCAAACCCGTGTCCGGTGTGACTTGTATAAAAGCAAGGGTCTTCCTATGGTTGTTCCAATCCATTCCAACTTCATGATTGCCCCAAATCCCCCGGCTTCAGGGACACCCTTTTATCAACCCGTTAAGGTTTTTCCTTGATTTCGTTTCGCTCGACTTTTTGTGATGGGTTTCCCAACGGCATTCAAGAGGATCTACATTCCTTTTTTTCCCCGGCTTGACTCTCATAAATGGATCTAAATAAACTTTTTATAAAAAATCTTTGGGGATGTTTCCCTAGGGACCCCCCCAAAAAAAAGGGGGGGCCCCTAGGCTGAGCCAATACATAAAACCCTTAAACATTTAAAACCCCTTTCCCATCTAGTTAAGTCAAGTTCAATACAAAAAAAAAACTTAAAAAAAAGCACAAACCCATCACAAAAATTACATTCCCCCTTAAAAATCCTAGCTTTAAGCACTTCCTTTTTTGGATCTTGGCCCCATAAGCAATTAAAAAATTTTTTCATTAAAAAAAATTTCTTCTTAGCACTTAAATCTAGATCAAACCCATTCTCTTATTTTCTAAATCCTGTTTATTTAATTTCTTTATGGCCTTTTTTAAAGCAACCCTAGGCTACTTTGGAAATTTAAAGTTTAATTTAAAAGTTAAGTAAATATAAAATTTAAAATTTTTTTACTTTTTTTAAACAGGGTTTTAATTTTGGGGATTGTGTTACTCAATACAAAGCTAAAGCACAATTGTGTTAGAGGTTGTGTTTTTTTTAATGAAAAAATTTGGGTTTCAAAAATGGTTTGGAAAAAACGACGGGTTTTGGGGAAAATTTCATGTGTTTCTTCATCATCCCAACATGGTAAAAAACACAACCAAATTAGGAGGCCATGTTACCTTTGACTTAACTTTTTTTTAAAAAACCACGACTGGGGTTAAAAGAGGTTATGTATCCTCGGTGCAACCCCACACTCAACACCGGGTTTAAAAAACAACCGTTTTGGGGGGTTATGTTTTCCTTTCCCCTCAACACAATCAAAAAAAAGACCATATTGGGAGGCCCAATTTTCTTTTTTGGGGTACCTTTTTTAATTCAAAAACAATCGAAACAAAAAAACCCTGTTGGTAAAACCGGTTTTCCCTCAACAATTTTTCCACGAACCCTAAATTTTTTTTTGCTTCAAACTTTTCCCAAAACTCAAACTTTTTTCTATTCCAAAACTCCATTATTCATAAAGTACATAAGGGTTTAATTATAGGATTTTCATACTTAAAATCAACAATTCCACAAACCCCCCAACTTTAAAAATCATTGAATCTCCATTCTTTTACCCGCCCTTCTCAAAACTTGAGTCCCCGATGCGTAAAACGATAAAACCCTGAGGTCCAATTTTTCCCCTAAAAAAAAAATTTTTGAATTCGTATAAAAATCCTTAAAGCATGAAATTACAAAAAGGATTACTTTTCCTTTTTTTTCCTTTTTGCTCCTGGGGTTTCTTGTAGGGAGCATTTGTCCTCTACATTTTTCTGTTTTTTCACTGCTCAAATGAGAAAGGAGGCTCTCTAAAGGGTTTAATTTTTTGTATTTTTTATCCTCTAAATTTTAAATGTCCAAATTAAACCCCCTTTAAAAAATTTTTAAAAAAAACCCTCCTTTATTTTCCTTTGCTCTTTGTGGTAATACTAAAATTACATAAATAAAAAAAATTTAAAACCCTTTTAAGTATTTTTCAAAATCTATGGGTTTCAATTAAAAGTTTTAGAATGACCGTATGCATTAAATTTTTCATTCATTTTTTTTGTTAATCAACTTGATAATTAAATTTTAAAAGGGGTAAAATAAAGAGAAATATCTTACTAAGTTGAATGAAACCCAAAAACTTTTTAGGCCTAATATCAAAGAGCAGTGTTTTGGAAAAAGGAAAAAACCCGAGGGTTTAAATTTTTGATTTAGTAATGCAAAAATTTGAAACTTTTGTACACTTTTTTTTTTAAAATTTTTTTATGTGCATACCGTCATTATCAACTGAGTATATGCCCAATGTTTTAATCCAATCTAATTTATATGCAAGCTTAAAGGATGCCCTATTAGCCATGGCCTAAATATTAACATCTAAATTACAAAAAAAAAAAAGGGCCGATCAATTTCCACCATAGCTGCTAACTAAGGCAACCTGTAACAACGAAAGCCATACACAACATGATGAAATAAACAAATAAGTTATATGAGGTTTATATACTTGGAAAACATAGTGGATTATAGAGCATGGATGATGGAAATTGCATACTTTAATACAAGGCAAAGGTGGACCCTAAAACTCCTAAATTAGATTATACAACATACATTAACACGGTATAGTATCCAAACTATTTATGTGTTTAGTTAATTTCCATGAGAAGCAAAGATGGTGTTAAAAGAATCACATATCACAAGTAAGCAACAACCATTCACATTAGTAAGGCCTTTAAAAAATAACAAAATGTTCATTTAGCATGCTTTCAAACCAATAAGTAGCCAAAATTGGGAATAATAAAAATAATAACGAAGACCCATCATGATCAAAACAAAAATTAAGGAACATATTAAAACCCAAATCTAAATTAGAATGGTCAGTTTATTGAAATCAAAAGGATCATCCTATTGATTTTAAAAAAAATGTTAACTAGAAAATATAAACAAAAAACTATAATGACACAATAACCCAAAAAGTATGATCAAGACAGTTAATTCCTTTAAATTGTAGATTTGGGGTGTCGACCACTTTCATAAAGGGCAAGCCAAGCTAAAAGGCTTTATAAACTCCAAAATACACATTAGTTGTGCATGTAAAAGCAAGAAAAATTTTCTTGGCCTCTTGACATAACATTTGTAATAAGTGCATCCCTTGCACTTATCACCATCGAAAAGCAAATTTTCTTTGAAATCCCTTTACTTTGCATCCTTTGGGAGATTTTCCCAAAATTGAGATCACTATTAAGCTTCAACTTCTTCCTCAACCTTGTTACACACCATCATTACTCCTCTTTTCCTACTGCTACCTTTAACCAAACAAAAGCTCAAAATCTCTCTTGTCTACTACAAAATAAAGTATGAAAATAATTACTTTAATTTAAAACTCCAACCATTACATTAAAAAAAACCCTTTAAACGCAATAATCAAAGTAAAGGGTGAAAAAAAAAACTTTAAGGGGGAATTCCAACCTTCTCTTAAAAGAGACAAACCCTCATTTTACGGTTTTCTTAAGTTAAAAAAAGTAAAGATATTTTTACATCTTCATGAAAAAACTTTCATCAATCATGAAAGTTTGAATTCTCTTCTTTACTATTATTAATCAAGATCAAACCCAAACCATTAACAAAATACATGTTAAAAATGCTTAAATTATTCAAATTATGTAAAAAATCCATTTTTTAATTGAATAATAAATGCCAAAATTGCAAAAGTTGTTTCTTAAATACAAACCATACTCTCATGAAGTCAACCTGTGGCATCACATCAATAACTCGTAAGAGAATATATATATTAACAAAATAGCAAAACCCTACATTACATTTTGACAAGAATCAAGAACTAACCATGACATCCAAATAAAAAACTTCACCCTTGTCATGAGTATCCAGTCTATAGAAGTTAAACAAGGAAAACTAACTCACATTCAGTAGCATATACACCAATCTAATACCTTTAAAGAAAAGAGAAGGTTTAAAGGTATTGTTAAAAGGGGTTTTCCCTTCTTCCTATACAAACTATATTTAACTGTCGATCCTCCTCTACCATTCATGTATGTATCAATTTATGGTGTTTTATGGAGAAATTTAAAGGAAGGGAAAATAAACAAAAATAAAGAACAGGCAAAAAGCAAAAAAAATGAAGAAATTTGAAGGGAGAAGAATTGAAGATGGGAAGGATGTATGTAGAAATGAATGCTGGGGAGAGGGAACGTAAAGACAAAATTTTAGGAAGGGGAAAAAATGAAAAAGAGGGGGAAATCAAGAAAGTACAGTGTTTCCATTACATTGAGTATCGCAATCAAGGTTGTGAAACTTGTTGTTCTACCCAGAATCGTTAAAAAAATCTGTAGAAACAGAACACAAAATCAAAAAGTGGAAATATAAGTTTCTACGATATATTAAAAATAGCTTTAAAAACTATTCATTACGTTTTCCTATAATCATAAAAAACATGAAATAAAAGATGGAAATAAATAAATTCAACATAAATTTTATTCAACATGAATATAAGACGGGGTTTTGATAAACTTTTGAAATGCTTTTCGTAAGATAAGTAAATCAGTGCAGGTAAGGCGAGGGCAGTTCTGGTCTAATGATTTTTGGGTGTTATACTCTTTCCTTTTGTAGTTGTTGCAATCTTTCTTAGTCACCCCTTAGGCGAATAAAGAAAAGGAATGCTTTGGGAGTAGGACAGTAGGATTTCAGTAGTCGGGCTAGTAGCACGCATGCCAAGGATAGCTGTCCAAGGGTTTTAAAGCCCGTAGTAAACCAAACAGCTAGCTTCAGTTAGAAAGTTTAGAATAGTTGCTCTCCTAGCTGCACTTCATCGTATAGAATAGTATGCCATACTGTCCTTTCCTATAACTCACAATAAAAGTTTATATATTTATAGTACAAAAAAAATTAGCATAATTTATTAAGCTAATGCATAAAACTATAATATGAATAATTTAATACCAAATGAAAAGTATTTCAATATAAATTAAAAATAATAAAATATAAAGAAAAAAATTGTTCTCTCTTTTCAACATTAAAAGTAAAAACTGTTGTCAACCTTTTTTTCACCATAACCATCATTGCTACCACCTTCATCATTGAAGCCAACATTATTGTTGATATATTATCAATTATATTCTTATATTCTATTTTCTATGTCTTTCAAATAACTAGTAATATTCATATCTTATAAAAGTTAAGCTATATTTTTCAATCTTTAGTTTAATTGACTTTAGTAGGTAGAATTGTAAACTCGGTTAAAAACACAAATCAACTTATTTTACTGTAAACTCACATTTTTACAAGTTAAAAAAAAGAAACTATGCCTAAATTTAACATAGCAAGGCAACTATAAACCCCATAGAAATTTTTATATTAAAATTGCGATTTTGACAACTATGATTGTAATGTACTTTCTTTTAGGTCCCAATAAATTCTTTTATGTTCCATTAGATTATTTAATACAGCAATCAAAATTTACCATGTCATATTATGGGTGTTTGGTGCCTAGAACTGAACCCATATGCAATGACGATTTTAGAATATGCTAGTTTCCTACAAATTTTGGGTATGCTTTTAATAGTTGAAATCAAGATTCATTTTAAATCATTGATTCCCTTTTAAAGATGTTGGAATTGTGATTCCATTCCAACATCTTTCATGATCATTAATTAAAATTACTTATTTAAAACCCTTTTGTTTCATTGTGGGATTTTATAACTACAGAACTTTCGACAAATACTACTTACCATGCTTTCAATTGCATGTGCCACTCTAAAAATGGAATGGTTTATTTTTTCTAGTCATGAAATTTCCAATCCATTCCTATCATTCATGCTTACTAAGATGATAATGGGGTCCCTCTTATAATGTCAAAAGTGTTGTAATGCCATAAGCAACCCATAATAGGTCCAATTTAAGCTACTGGATAGTTTTCTATTTCATTTAGTTTTAATTGATCTTTAAAATTCACCCTTTTTGTTTCTAAAACTCTTGGAATCATTAGCGTCATGTTTATTGCTTCAAGTGTGTATTTTAGCATGTTTTCAAAGTAAATAATAATTCCTCATTGATTAATCCTTGCTTAAATAATAGGAGTACTAAAGAAGATCTCATTGAATTAGATTTTTGGTGATCCTCTTATTTTAGTTTTTTGTAAAAGGAGAGTGAAAGGGGAACAAACTAGGATCTTTATGTTTAAATGAGTGCTCAAAACTCATAAACAATCTTTCAAATTGATCCAAATTAGCCATCGGAAAGTTTTAGTTTCATTTAAGCTATCTAAACATTTCAGAATTAGGTGAGTTTAAATTTTTAGTAAGGGAAACAAGTTACTTGTTGTTATTGAAATCTAATTTTTTTCTCCCTAATCATTAGATCTTAACAGAATGAAAAAATGCATTAAATTGGCGAAAACTTTAAAATCACAACATACACACCCAATGCATATAATTAAGAACTATAGCCTTTTATCATTTTGCTTTATTCACTAATAGCTTCCATAAATGTTGAAAAAAACATCATTATGTCATTTCAGAGCCACACATACATCAGTTGAAAACATCTATAAGGGTGGGTGCTGATATCAAAGCTGTGGAAATATGAAAATTACAAAATAAGGGTTAACTAATAAATTTTTGGATAGTCCAAAACAATTTTCCTTCATTATTACTGTCAAAAAATAACAAAAATGTGAATCTTGTTCACTTAAGTGGACATAAGGAAAAAAAAAAACAAATTCATTCAAGGCATTCTTTTGCCAAGCTTAAATTAGTAACTAGGCTTTTGACATGTTTAAATATAAATTATTTGAGATTTTTAAAATACAGCAGATTAGCAATTATAAGCACATATGTAAGCCTAAACTTTCTGAACCTGGAGGATTTTCAACGCATTGACCTCCAAAGAATATCCATGCTTCTCAAAACATTGTTTTTTTGCAAGTCTCAAGCAAACAGCCCTTAGGCTGTAGTTGGTCTAGACACCTTTTCTGTGCATCGGCTTGCGGAATCACATTTGCAACTGCCAAAATGTAAACAAATACTAATTACATAATGGATCTTTCGATGTTGTTGTAATTCTTATATTATATAAACCAGAGATGATGAGGAAAGAACCAAAATATGGGTGAAATGAAGCTTTTTCCATCTATATGACAAAAGTAGTTGAACAATACGATGGATTCCTATAGAATTTTTCTAGAAAAAAAAAAATGTAAATTAGTCTTTTCCACTATGTGGCCTTCATGCAATTTAGTGTTATTTATAATGTTCTTTTCTAAACCCTTCCTATAAGATATTTTTCAAAAAACGTGTAACTTTTTTCTTAGTGATAATTAAAAATTTAATGAAAAATAAATGATTGGCAAGTAAACTTTTTTTTTTGTTGCCTTTATTTAATTGATTAAATCTTTTGCATCATTAAATAGCTAGAAATAAATGTTTAATTTTTAAATTTCATGTAACAATTAAACATTTGATGAGATTTCAAGAAAAGGTGTTAGGTGTTGCTTGAATCCCCTCGTGCCATTATAGCATAGTT
>JBBMOL010001110.1:0-48800 GCA_037954665.1 Laguncularia racemosa
AGGAAGCACATTAACAATTTCAAATGGTCTAGACCATCGTGATTTCAACTTACTTGGGAACAGCTTCAAGTAGGAGTTGTATAGTAAGACCTTTTGACCAGGGAAAAATTCTCGCCTCACGATGTTCTTATCATGCCTTCGCTTTGTTCGTTCTTTGTAAATTTTGGCATTTTCATGTGCTTCTTCTCTCAATTCAGCCATCTAATTTAGTTGAAGCAATCTTTTTTCACCTGCAACTTTCTCATCAAAGTTAAGGTATTTAATAGCCCAATATGCCTTCTGCTCGAGCTCTACTGGTAAGTGACACGATTTACCAAAAACAATCTTGTATGGGGACATTCCTATAGGGGTTTTAAAAGTTGTTCTATAAGCCCACAATGCATCATCAAGTTTTAAAGACCAATCCTTTCGGGATGCATTGATGGTTTTCTCTAAGATACGCTTTATTTCCCTATTGGACACCTCAACCTGTCCACAAGTCTTTGGATGATAAGGGGTGGCAATTTTATGAGTGACTCCATATTTTGACAATAAGTTTTCAAATTGCCTGTTGCAAAAGTGCGATCCCCCATCACTTATGATAGCTCTAGGTACCCCAAATCTTGAAAATATGTTCTTTTCCAAAAATCTAATAACTACCCTAGCATCATTAGTTTGTAGAGCAACCGCTTCTACCCATTTGGACACATAATCAACAGCTAAGAGTATGTATTTATTTGAAAAAGAAGGGGAAAAGGACCCATGAAGTCTATTCCCCACACATCAAAAAGCTCAACTACAAGAATATTGTTTTGTGGCAATTCATGTCTTCTTGAAATATTGCCAGTCCTTTGGCATTGAGCACAAGTCATAATGAAGTTCCTGCAATCATGAAACAAACTGGGCCAATAAAATCCGCAAGATAAAATTTTTACTGCTGTTCTTTCTACCCCAAAGTGACCTCCTGTTTCTTTGGAGTGACATGTTGTATTATGCTAAGCTATTCAATTTTAGGCACACATTGTCTAATTACCTGGTCAGCATAGGATTTAAACAAATACGGCTCATCCTAAAAATAATACTTCATATCATGCAAAAATTTCTTTTTCTGTTAGAATGACAAACCATATGGTATGATTTTGCTAACCAAGTAATTAACTATGTCAGCATACCAAAGTAATTCATGGATGTCTATTGCATGCAAATGCTCATCAAGGAACTTTTCATTTATAGGTGAATCAAAAGAATTGTATTCAAGACGGGATAAATGATCAGCCACCACATTTTCAGTTCCCTTCTTATCTTTAATTTCCAGGTTAAATTCTTGTAGTAGTAGAATCCATCGAATTAGCCTAGGTTTAGCATCAGCTTTAGCAAATAAATACTTAAGGGCAGCATGGTTAGTATATACTATGATTTTAGAACCTATTAGATAAGGCCGGAATTTATCGCATGCAAATATGACTGCTAAAAGTTCTTTTTCAATTGTGGCATAATTCCTTTGGGCCTCATTTAAGGTTCTGCTCGCATAGTATATTACATGAAATGACTTATCTTTCCTTTGCCCAAGTACCACTCCTACAGCATAGTCACTGGCATCGCACATCAACTCGAAGGGAAGCTCCCAATCAGGTGCAACAATCACTAGTGCAGTAGTGAGCTTCTCCTTCAATAGATTAAATGCCTGCAAACAATTATCATAAAAAACAAAGGCAGAATCTTTTTCTAATAAATTACAAAGAGGTCTTGAGATTTTAGAGAAGTCCTTGATAAATCTCCTGTAGAAGCCAGCATGTCCCAAGAAGCTTCTGATTCCTTTCACTGTAGTAGGTGGTGGTAGCTTCTCTATCACCTCTATTTTTGCCCTGTCAACCTCAATTCCCTGCTTAGATACTTTGTACCCAAAGACTATTCCCTCTCTTACCATGAAATGGCATTTTTCCCAGTTAAGAAGTAGATTAGTTTCCTTACATCTCTAAAGCACACATCCTAAATTTGTCAGACATGTTTCGAATGACTTCCCAAAAACAGAAAAATCATCCATGAATATTTCAATAAAATTTTCTATCATGTCAGAAAATATGGACATCATGCATCTTTGGAGTACATTTTGTTGTTGTTGCCGTGGAAGTGGAGTCTTACACCGTGAGTGTGTTATTGTTGTTTGAAATTAAGTGTGGTGTGTGTATTGTGTAACTGGCGGTGTGAGTCAATTTGGCATGGAGTTGTTTGTGAAGTGAGTGTCTTGTGGAATTTGGAAAAGAAAATTGTTGCACCGTGATTTGAAAAGAGTGGGGAATATTATTATTGTAGTGATTGAATTTGTTGTTGCACCGTGATTTGAAAGGAGTTGGGAATATTATTGTTGTGATGATTGAATTTATATTCAACAATATCTAGTGAAATGCTTCAATATGCTAATGTGTTGCGTCGAACATTAACTACATTTGCTAATAAGGATGAGGAACAAAGGGAAAACTTGTTCCATACTTCTTGTAGGATATAAGGAAATTTGTGTCCTTATAATTGATGGTGGTAGTTGTAGCAATGTAGTAGCCACCTCATTAGTATCGAAGCTAAGACTTACAACTATTCCACATCCTAAACTATATAAATTGCATTAGCTTAGTAATCAAGGAAGTTTGTATGTGACACAAAGAGCTAGGGTACCCTTCAGTATAGGGGACAAGTATTGTGATGAGATTGAATGTGATATCTTGCCTATGTGTGGATCCCATATATTGCTTGGCAGACCTTGGTTATATGATAGGAGGGTCTTACATGATGGCTTCAGGAATATTTATGTGTTCCAAAAGGAAGGCAAACAAGTTATTTTGAATCCTATGTCACCTTCAGAGATCCAAAATGTCTAGCAACAGATCAGTCGACCATTAGAGGTTAAAAGGGCTTTAATACAATATGATGATTCTAAGGAAAAGAAGGTATTATTGATGGGACAGGGTGAGGTGGAGAGGTTAATCATAGAAGAGGCTCCAACATACTTGCTTCAGTTGAGATGTGTATTAGGGTTATAGGAGCCACAATCTCTACCTCCAGTAGTTTCTAAAGTATTAAATGAGTATACTGACATTTTTCCTAATGATTTGCCAGTAGGATTACCACCTTTGAGAGGGATAGAGCATGCTATTGATCTTATACCTAGTTCAGTGTTACCAAACTGACCTGCATATCGCATGAATCTCAAGGAGGCTAAGGAATTGAAGTGCCTTGTAGATGAATTGGTTGAATAGGGGTTTGTTAGAGAGAGTCTCAGCCTATGCGCTGTTCCTGCCCTTCTTATTCCTAAGAAGGATGGTACTTGGAGAATGTGTATTGATAGCAGAGCCATCAACAAAATCACCATCAAATACAAGTATCCTATTCCTAGACTTGATGATATGTTAGATGAGTTTCATGGTTCATAGGTCTTCTCTAAAGTGGATCTTAAAAGCGGATATCACCAGATTTGGATGAAAGAAGGGGATGAATGGAAGACTGCTTTTAAAACACGTCATGGACTGTATGAATGGTTGGTTATGCCCTTTGGTTTGAGTAATGCTCCAAGTACTTTTATGAGGTTGATGAACCATGTATTGAAAGAATTTCTAGGAAAATTTGTTGTTGTTTATTTTGATGATATTCTAATCTACAGTAAAAACCTAGAACAACATGTGGAGCATCTTCAGGTAGTATTTTCAGTATAGAGGACACAACAACTATTTGCAAATATCCAGAAGTGTTCCTTTTGCCAAATTGAGGTAACATTTTGGGTTTTGTTGTATCTGGTTCAAGTGTTATGGTGGATGAGGAGAAAGTGAGGGCAATCAAGGAATGGCCAACACCCACTTCAGTTACTGAGGTAAGAAGTTTTCATGGACTTGCATCCTTTTATAGACTCATTGTCCAAAATTTCAGTAATATTGTTAGTCCTCTCACAAAACTGACTAAAAAGAGGGTACCTTTTGTCTAGAGTGAAAAGGCTCAGAGGAGTTTTGAAGAGATAAAAGAAAAACTCACTTATGCTCCATTATTAGCTTTACTTGATTTTGACAAAATTTTTGAGTTGGAATGTGATGCTTCTAGGACTGGAATTGGTGCTGTATTAATGCAAGAAAGAGACCTATAGCATATTTTAGTGAGAAGTTGAGTGGTGCAACTTTAAACTATTCTATATATGATAAGGAATTTTATTCCTTATAAGGGCTCTCATGACGTGGCAGCATTATCTCCTCCTGAAAGAGTTTATTATTTATACAGATCATGAATCTTTGAAACATTTTAGAGGACAACATCATTTGTCTATGTGCCAAGCTAAGTGGGTGGAGTTTCTAGAGGATTTTGCTTATGAGATAAAGTACAAAAAGGGTAATCAGAATATTGTTGCTGACGCTTTATCACGACGGTATGTACTTATCACTTCTCTTTAGTTAAAACTACTGAGTTTTGAGTTGTTGAAAGAACAATATATATATGATGGGGAATTCAAGACTGTCATGGAGAGGTGTCATGGGGGTAGGATGTATGATGGATATTGCGCGATAGAGGGTTTCTATATAAATCAGGAAAACTATGTATTCCATCTAGGTCTGTGAGGGAATTATTAGTGAGCGAAGCATATGCAGGTGGTTTGTCAGGACATTTTGGTGAGAAGAGAACCTTAGCCATATTGAGGAGAATTTCTATTAGAAGGGTATGATAAAGGATGTCCATAGGGTACTAGAAAGGTGTGGTATTTGTAAGAGAGCTAAAGGGAAGAAAGGTGCACAGAGTGAGTATATGCCTTTACCTATACCATATAAACCCTGGACTGACATCAGTATGGATTTTGTGTTGGGATTACCTAGAACACAAAAGGGGAAAGACTCTATTATGGTGGTTGTTGATCGATTCAACAAAATGTCTCACTTTGTACCATGTCACAAAACAGATGATGCACTTTTTATTGCTAACCTTTTTGTGCAGGAAATTGTCAAATTACATGGAGTTCCACACAACATAGTGTTAGATAGGGATACTAAGTTTCTTAATTTTTTCTAGAAGACATTATGGAGAGGACTAGGTACTATACTTATGTACAGTACCTCTTGCCATCCATAGACAGACGGGCAAATAGAGGTTGTCAACCGCACACTTGGGAATCTACTCAGAGCAACAATTGGCAAGAATCTTATTGATTGGGACTTGTGTCTTCCTATTGTTGAGTTTGCTTACAATAGGTTTACTCATAGTTCAACTAGTAAGTCTCCCTTTGAAGTTGTTTATGGCTATAATCCTTCTATTCCATTGGATTTTATAGTAGGACCAGCGACAAAAGAAGAGAGTCTTAATGGAGTTGACCGAGCCAAACAAATTCAACACATCCATGATAGGACAACTAAACACCTTCAGAAGACCCAGGAATAATAGAGAATCTAGGGAAACAAACACAGGAAAGTTCATCTTTATAATCTAGGTGACTTAGTCTGGATTAATCTTAGCAGGGACTGGTTTCCACATAAGAAGTCACAGAAGCCGTCTCCCAAGTCAGACTGACCATTCAGGGTTTTACAGTGCATCAACAACAATGCCTATCGTATAGAGTTTTCCAGGATAGTATGGAGTATCAACGACCTTTAATGTCTCAGATCTATCACCATACTTATTAGATGACATGCAAGAAGACCTATCAGATTTGAGGGCAAATCTTCCAGAAGCCTGAGGAGATGATAGGAATCAAACTCCTACAAGACTTATCACTAGGGCCCGAGCTAAGGGTCTCCATAATTTAGTTTTGAGAATCTTGCTTGAGGAACCTAATCTTGAGAAAACTAATCTATTTTCTACATCTCTACATTATAATTGTAGTGCATTTCAGCAGGCTCACTTATCAGTCCTACAGGATACCAAATCATCTATACTTTTGAGTGAATCAAGACCCACAACGGGCCTAATTCAAAAGTATCTTGAAGACCGGCATCATGAAGACTCGTTTCTTTTATATATTTCCCCTTTGTATGGACAATTTTATGTTGTATTTTCTTTTAGGACACTTTCCTTTTATTGTAATTTCCATTTAGGATCGGCCACCTTAAAAGTGGCAAACTTGTAATTTTTGACCTTTTTCTAACCTTAGGAGTAGCAAGTATAAATACTTGCTTATAGTAGGGTTTGAGGAGGCCAAATTTTTCAGATTTTGAACATCACTTTTCGTGAGAGGCTTAAGGTTTCCTAAATCCAATTTCTCTTATCAATTTCAATTTCCAAGAGTTGAAATTGTAGCCAGTGCAACAAAGGGTAATTGTGAGTGGTATCAATTCCTTTTTGTTGTGTTTCCATTTCATCACTAGTGAGTCACATCTAGGGTTGATTTGGATTTTCTTGGTCAGATTTTTTATTGCATTTGTGATCAATTATCTTGTTAAAGATTGATTGTTTTTAGTACTTGATATCACCATCTTCTTTTGTGACGTGAATTGGGAATTGTAGTAAGATGTTGGAGTTTACGGTTTTGATCTATTCCTCTTGATTTGATTCACGTGGATTTCACTTATAATTGTTGTTATTTGGTGAAGATTACATATATGGATTGTTAATTACATCATTTGACCTTCGGATTTTTCACCAGAATTCCATTAGGGTCATGTAATTTCTTGATTCCATTAGACCGGTTTTAATTGTGAGTTAGGGTTTGTTTATTTGATTCATTTGTATGTGCTTGGGCTTTGTTTTAGGCACATCACTCCTACCCCCAATCTACCTACTTGGATGTGGAATAGCTAAGGAGCAACTAAGAAAGCTAACTAGATTAGCCTAACTAAGTACAAGGACAATTAGGGATTTGAAATGTGAAAAAGAGGGAAAAAATCTATTATTAATCACCTCCATTTGTAGATCTTTCCCCTTAAGATTTGACCCATTATGTAATGTGTAAACTTATATTGAAACACTAAAGCTTTAGACCAATGGATAAATTTCCTAACCAAGCTACCTAGACATCTAGTTTTATTTTCTTTTTTCCACCCATTTCTACATGTGAAGCTTCCTTACCTTGTGAAGCAACTCCATCAGAAAACTCCCCCAAAAGCTATTGCAAAAACTCCCATGAACATACTCAAAAATCGGATCACACACACACCTACAAACAACCACTTTCTTCTATGCCAACCACCTAACATCAACAAAGAAAAATACCCTTCAAATAACACCCAACTAAGCCTAATTTCTGATATAATCTACACTAGTCAAGAGGCCATTTTAGCAGCTAAAAATCCAAGCAAGATCAGAACCTAAGGCCACACCAAGAGGAAGTAAGAAGAGGGAGAACATAGCACTTCTAAGTAGCTCCAACGTGTATGACTTCCTTCTTTCTCACTAGTATTTATTTTTCTTGTGATGTTCTAATTCATCATATTAGAATAGGATTGCTTTGATTTGATTTTGTAAGTTTACATGTATATTTAGCATAGTAAAGAAGTTAGAATTGTAACTCTAAACCTAGGACGCAAAATTGTGAGGATCCCTCATGAAATGTAACTTATATGAGTGAGTTTTAGAAAATTGTATGGAGATTAGAATTTAGAGATTTATGGTGCTTCTAGATGCCTCTATTAAGGAGCTAAATAATTATATTTTTGATGTATTCCATGCATCTTTAATTGTGGAAAGACTTGGGTAATAAAGTAGGCCCTTTAATAGTAAGAAAATTGGAAGGAATGGCAAGATAAGTTCATGGATCATCAAACCATGGCCAAACCCATTTATTTGTAGAAATTTTAAATTTTTAGAGCCTAAGAATGATGAAATAACATTAGTAACATTATGAAAGTAAAATTCTTAAAGGAAAATATGAAACTAGCATAAAATAGGAAGGAAAAGTGCACCCCCAAAGCATTAAAAAAGCCACACAAAATTCTTAGACTAATTTCCAAAATTTCTAGTAAAGTAAAAAAACACCCACATGCCATATTGAAGACCTAAACATGATTCCTTGCGGCTAGAATCAATTCCCTTAGATTAATAGATCAAATTAAGCAAAAAGGGGCCCTAAACAAAACATAAATCAAGTGCACCCAATCTGCCTAGTTCATAACATAATCTTTGTAAGTTCAAATGACAAAAAAAATTCAAAATTGGAAATAAAATTAAAAACTTTTAAAATGACTATAAATATGAGAACAATAGACTTAAAATGAAAAGTTATGAATAAAACACAAAAACCTTTAAAATTGGGAAAACAAAAAAAAAATTATAAGACTAGTATAGGTTAATGGTTAACCCCAATTCATAGAGTTATTTTTATCCTATTAGGTGTGATGGGAATCAAGCCATTCCAATTATAGGACCACTTATTCGAGCTAGAGACTACAAAATACTACATTGAGAGTTCTACTTGATTAGATGGGACCTTAGGAGAATCATCTAGTTTCTTCATTCCTTTTGCATGATTGTTTTACCTTCAACCAAATGCAATTATTAATGCTTTAGGATGATAACCAAGTAAACTAAATGATTCAAAGCAAGCATGGAACACTGGTAGCTTACCTTTGAAGAATTGGTGGTGCAAGATTGAAGGTCGGCCATAAAAGGCGAAGGTATATGATGAGAATCAAACCTCTGGATCCAACATTGGGAATCCTACTTGAACAAATGGAATTGAGACGTTCACATTTTGTCTTTATTTATTTTATAATAATTTTTTTTACATTTTAGCAGGTAAATTTTATCAGTTTTACAAGAATACGACCAAGCATAATAACAATTGGTTTGTGAATGGATCACGGTCCATAATGAACTAAATTGAATGTACAAAGACAAGAAGAATCGACCTTTATTTCACTTGCATTTCACATGAGAAAACTGACCATCTTCACCTTCATTCCATGTGGAGTAATCAGTTCTGCAAGTGTTCCTTAGGACCGCTTTTTATCTATTTTGCATGGTTATAATTTCCTTATTTAGAGTAGGGTATAAATTCTTATTAATTAGGTTTTGTAAAGGACTTTTGACATCATCATATTTTAGATATTAAACTGTGTGGAGACTCCTCTCTTTCATGCAAACATTGCTCTTATCATTTCTTCTTGAAGTGTGGCGAGTGGGAATTTATCCTTCTTGTGTGTAATATCAACAACATCAAATCCATCCTAATTTCAACTAGTGATGAATTAGTTTCTTCTTTTTCCGATAAGAATCAAAATCCGTTAAAACCTATCATTAGGGCAAAAGCCAAAGGATATTAAATCTTGGCGATGAGGGCCCATTTTGAGCATATAGACCTTGGAATTATTTGTTTACTAACCTCTTTTCTCTAATTCTTGTATTGTATATTCCAACAACAACACTTATCATGCTTTACAGTGCGATGGACAAACTCACTCAGACTCAGCTTGTAGGTTATCCGTAGACTAACCTAAATCAACAATGAACTGAGCTGACGATTCTTATGGAAGAGCTAGCATGATGCAAACTATTTTTATTTATAATTTTTTTCCATGGACTATTTATGTTGTAATCTTTCTTTTACGACACTTTCATTTGCTTGTAATTGTCTTTTAGGACCGGCTACCCTAAAAGTGGCATAGTTGTAATTTGTGGACTTTTTAACCTTAAAGGGAGCAAGTATAAATACTTGCTTAAGTAGGGTTTTGAGGGAGGCCAATTTTCAGATTAAACACATTCACTTTACGTGAGAGAGCTTAGGGTTTCCCTAATTCAATTTCCTTCTTATCAATTTTAACCCCAAGAGTTGAGATTGTGGCGATTGCAACAATTGAGATTGTGAATCATATTAATTTCTACTTGTTGTATATTCTTTTCTTCTCTAGTGTGTAATATCTAGGGTTGGATTGAATCATTTCTTGGTCAGATTTGAGTTAGTTTGATTTGAAATAGTGTGCTTGTTTTTAGTACTTAATTTACTTGTTATTAACCATCATCAATTGCTTATCATTTAAAACCGTGAATTACTTTTCTATAAAGGGGGATCTCGGAATTGATTTTGTTGTTGATCTTGGATTCACGTGGTTTTTCAAGATTAATTAATGTGTTTTGAAGGTTTTGAATCATTGTGGTTGATTAATTCATTTGTTATTGAATTTGGATCTCCTTGCACTCTATTAGGAATAATGCAATTCCTAGCTTGTTGAACCGGATTTGATTTAGTTCATTTAGGGTTGGTTTTATGTTCCATTTCATTGTGCTTAATCCCCTTTTAGGCATATCATAATTTGGTATCAGAGCAATCAAATTTAGATACTTAAGATTGATCACATCCAAATTGAAGAATTGGTTACATTCATTGAAATTTGACACCATTGAGTGATTAGGTTGATTGACATTATATGATTGTCTTTTAATCTTAGTTTTTTTTTGTGTGCTTAAAATTAGTTTTAGGCACATCATAATTTGGTATCAAAGCTTGAGGTTGTGAGAAGGGTTGTTTGATTTGAATTTCAGAAATTTAGGTTTATGTTCTTACATCTTCAATTTCAAAATTGGGAGTAAATTGAAATTGTTGTTGTAATTGCTTGAAGTGGCATGATTTTCCTGACTAGAAGTTGAACTTGGTGCTTATTGGAGTGATTTTTGAGTACTTTTAAAGCTTCTATATTGTGGACTTCACCTTGAAGGAAGAGGAAAGCTAGTGCATTTGAATGCAATTTCGGAAGTGCAATTGTGTAGGGAGAAAAATTGTGATCCTTACATTGTTTGTTTTCGAAAATTAGAGTAGTAATTGAGCATTTCCAGATTTGAGTTGTGTCAAAGATTTGGAAATTATTTAATTTTCAAAAAAAACATTAAGTTGAAGAAGTTAATGTATGGTTATTTGAATTTGAAAATTACTTCTTACCATTTGAGTAAGGGTTGCAATTAGTGAAGCGGTTTGATTTTCAAATTTGAATTATTGTTGTTTTGTGTAGTAAGTAGCGGTTGCTTTGGTGATTGTAGTGAAGAAAACTTGTATGTTTGGGATTGTGAACCATGGAGTGTGTGTATGTTGTGTTTGGTTGTAAATTGCGGTATAAAAGGGAAGAGTGGTGTTTCAATTGTAAAGTGGAATTGTGAGTGTGTGTTCGAAAAAAGTGGAGGAATTACAATTGTCATTTTTAGATTTGAAATCAGAATTGAAAGTGTGCATTAAGAGGTCAACTTGAAATTTCAAACACACATTAAGTCATAGTTAATTATGTATCATTTGAATTTGAAAAAGCCTTCAACCATTTGTGAAGTTGTGCACTTATTGAACTTCTTTTTTAATTTGAAAATTTGAGCTGCCTTTGTTATTAGAGTTATGGTTTGATATTTGTGTGGAAGTGGGGAAAGTGCATCGTGACTTGAAGAGGTGTGTGTGTAGAGTTCTGTTTTTGTAAATTTAGTGAAGAGTGTGTACATTTGGCATATGTTTTGGTGTGTGTAGTATAGACAATTGTTGTTGGAGGCGTGATTGGTGTGGAACCGTGAGTAAAAGAGGAGAAGTGTGGTGGTGAAGTTGTATATTTTTGTATGTGTTGAGGTGCTACCCATTGTGAAGTAATTGGCATGAAACCAAAGCAAGAAAAGGAAAGTTGAGTAGTGGAATTTAAATTTCAAACAAGTCATTAAAATGTGAAAGTAATTGAACTAATTACTTAAACACTTGTGGTTGAATTTAATTCTTAACTACTTAGAAATAATTGTGTGTACTTCATTTTTTTAACTTTACTTGAAGTTCCAAGAATTAATTTCATTGTGCTTCAATTATTCACTTGACTTTACTTGAAGTAACAATAAGCATTTCTTGTATTGGTTGATTGTGAGCACCGTAGGTGTGTAAGGGTATGTAAAGGGGGGTTGTTGTGGTGCTTGTAATGAAGTGTGTTGTTAACTTGTTGAAGTTAGTTAATAACCATGTCACATGATGTTCATACTTCTACTACTTTGGTACATCAAGTAGTGACTTCCTATCCAACCTTTGATGATGAACAAAGGGAAATTTTGTTCCATACTTCTTGTAGGGTACAAGAAAACCTATATATCCTTATAGTTAATGGTGGTAGTTGTATAATGTTGTAGCTGCATCATTAGTATCTAAGTTGAAATTGAAACCATCTCACATCCCAAAACCTATACATTACATTGGTTGAATGATTAGGATGGTCTTTGTGTGACCCAAAGGGCTAGGGTACCCTTTAGTATAGGGGAAAGTACTGGGATGAACTTGAATGTGATATTATTCCTATGTGTACATCTCATATATTGCTTAGTAGGCCATGGTTGTATGATAGGATGGTATTACATAATGGGTATAGAAATACTTATATGTTCCAATAAGGTGGTAAAAGTATAGTACTGAACCCTATGTTGCCATTAGAGGTCCAGAATATGCAAAGACAATATAGACAACCATCACAGATTCCTAAGGATCATAGCCACATGATCAAATCTTTAGAGGTTCCTAAGGTTTCTAATTACATGAGCTAACTCTTAGAGCACAAAATTTGTCATACACAGATGTGCCAACCTTTAGAGGATCTTGAAGATCATAGTTAGATGAGTAGGCTACTAGAGGACCAAACTGTTCAGGGATGGTTGTGCTCATCTTTAGAGGTACTAGAGGCTCAAAAGTAGTTGAGTAAACCATTGGAGGATTTTGAGGGTCAGAGTTAGCTGAGCCTATCATCAGAGAGCTAAACTATTCAAAGATAGTTGTGTTTACCTTTAAAGGTTTCAGAGGGCAATGAGCAATTGGGCCAACCATTAGAGGGCTATGAGGATCAATGCCATACAAATGAGGTAGAAAAGGAGGAAACAATATCAGTGGAACGGGTTGAGATAGGGGAGATCTCAATGAATAATGGATCTTATTTGTGTTGCAGATGAGATACATCCTAGAAATGGAGGAGAGAAACAATCATCCCCTATGGTATTTAAGATATTGGGATTTTATAGTGATACTTCTTCAAGTAGCTTACGAGGAGGAAACAAAGTCTCTACTGCATTTGATCTGTCAGATTTGAGGAAAACTCTTTTTGAGGCATGTGGAGATATAGGAATCAAAATCCGTCAAGACCTATCATTAGGGCAAGAGCCAAAGGATTTCAAATCTTGGTGATGAGGGCCCATTTTGAGCACATTAACCCTAGAATTATTTGTTTACTAACCTCTTTTCTCTTATTCATGTATTATATATTCCAATAAGAACACTTATCATACTTTATAGGGTGATGGATAAACTCACTCAGACTCAGCTTGTAGGTTATCCATGTACCGACCTAAACTGGCGATGAGCTAAGCCGATGAATCCTATAGAAGAGCTAGCATGATGAAGACTGTTTTATTTATAATTATTTCTTTAGACTATTTATGTTGTAATCTTTCTTTTAGGACACTTTCATTTGCTTGTAATTATCTTTTAGGACCAGCCACCCTAAAAGTGGCATACTTGTAATTTTGTAGACTTTTTAACCCTAAAGGGAGCAAGTATAAATACTGATTTAAGTAAGGTTTTGAAAGAGGCCAATTTTCATATTAAACACATTCACTTTACGTGAGAGAGCTTAGGGTTTTCCCTAGTTCAATTTCCTCTTATCAATTTCAATCCCAAGAGTTGAGATTGTGGTGAGTGCAACAACTGAAATTGTGAGTCATATCAATTTCTAATTGTTATGTATTCTTTTCTTCTCTAGTGTGTAATATCAAGGGTTGGATTGAATCATTTCTTGGTCAAATTTGAGTTAGTTTGATTTGAAATAGTGTGCTTGTTTTGAGTACTTAATTTACTTGTTATTGACCATCATCAATTGCTTATCATTAGAATCGTGAATTGCCTTTCTATAAAAGGGGATCTCGGAATTGATTTTGTTGTTGATTTTGGATTCGCGTGGTATTTCAAGATTAATTAGTGTGCTTTGAGGGTTTTGAATCATTGGTTGATTAATTCATTAGTTATTGAATTTGGATCTCCTTACACTCCATTAGGAATCACGTAATTCCTAGCTTGTTGAACCGGATTCGATTTAGTGCATTTAGGGTTGGTTTTTTGTTCCATTTGATTGTGCTTAATCCCCTTTTAAGCACATCATAATTTAATATCAGAGCAATCAAATTTGGATACTTTAAGATTGATCACATCTGATGTGCCTAAAACCAAGTTTAAGTACACAAAAAACTAAGATTGAAAGATAATCATACAATGTCAATCAACCTAATCACTCAATGGCATCAATTTTCAATCAATGTAAACAATTCTTCAATTAAATGTGATCAATCTTAAGTATCCAAATTTGATTGCTCTGATACTAAAAAGATGATGTGCCTAAAAATGACTAAGCACAATCAAAAAACAAATGATGAACTCTAATCAACACCCATGTCACACAAGAAGGAAAACCCCTAATTCCTCATGAAATCCAGTTGTTAAAACTAAGCAAGATGTGATACCAAAAAGGGACATGTTTAAAAATGATTAAAGCATTTTAACATAATCCAATGAAATAAACTCCACAATAGCATGAATATACTAACAATCAATATCACTTGGTTTGATCAACTCCTTCAAAATTAATTTTAAATTTTAAACGAAGATGGAAACCCAAAAGGATATAAGAACAATCAATTGCTAGATTTAAAATGATGAATAATAGGAAATGAACTAAGATTCCAATTCAAATTGAAAAGTTCCAAATCTAAAAATAGAACCCTAAATTCACGTGAACCAAAAGGAAACAACAAATAAGCACCTAATATGACTCTTTAAGTACAATTTGTAGCAACAAGGAATGATTGATATTACTCACAATCGATTTCAAGTCAATTTCTCACCACAATTTCAATGATGAAATTGATAAGAGATGGATTGCTTGCAAAGATGAGCCTCATGGCAACAAAATGTGTTTCCTCAAAATTTTTCAAAAACCCCCTAAAACACTACTTAAGCAAGTATTTATATTTGCTCCCTTTAGGGTTTAAAAAGTTCACAAAATTACAACTATACCACTTTTAGGGTAGTTGGTCCTAAAAGACAAATTACAACCAAATAAAATACCCCAAACAAAGCTTACAAAATAAATAGTTCAAAAATAAATTAAAAATACAAAAATAATTTTCAATAAGCTAGCTCTACAATGGAATTCATCGGTTCAACTCATCTTGGGTTTTTTAGGTCGGTCCATGGATAACCCACAAGTGAGTCTTAGTGAGTTTGGGTCCACACCCTATGAAGCCAAATAAGTGTGCCTATTGGAAACACAATACAAAAATAATAGAAAAGAGGTTAATTTATAAATAATTTGGGGTTGATTTGCTCAAAATGGGCCCTCATCGCTAAGATTTGAAATCCTTTGGCTCTTGCCCAAATAAATGGGTCTTGACGAATTTTGATTCCTATAAACATCCTAATTGAAGAATTGGTTACATTCATTGAAAATTGATGCCATTTAGTGATCAGGTTGATTGACATTATATATTGTCTTTCAATCTTGGTTTTTTTTTTTTTTTTTATGCTTAAACTTGGTTTTAGGCACATCATTTTCTATCCCTTTTTACGCCATTTTAGGTTCCATTTTCAATTTAGGGTTCATGCCATTTTGATCGTGTATTGTTCAAGTGAGCCCTAGATTGCATTATGTACTTGTAATGGTTTAAACAACATCATAATTTTGGCATTAGACCACATTTTTGAGAAGGGAATTGCACGTGGAAGTGGAGATATTGATTTGGGAATTTAAGGTTTAAAGTGATGTTTTTTTGTTCAATTGATTGATTTCACGTGGGAATAGTGAATGTTAATTGAATTGTGCTGTGTTCCAATTGTTTTTGTGAATTGAAATTCGAGTGAGGTGAATTAAGGTTCCTTTGCCGTGGATGCATTAGAGGAATCATTGTAATTCATTTCCAATAGAAGGTATTTGAATGGATTTGTGCCGTGTTGTTTCCTTGTGATTCCGAAAGTGGAAGTGTGAATTTTCAGATTTACATTGTGATTATTCATCTTGTCATGGAGAATTAGGAAATAATTTTGAATTTGAATTCAAGCATTACTTATGTGCTCAAGGGATCTCAATACCAATCAATAAGAACACACACAATTGATTCAATTCCAATAAAAAAAATAGCGTGAACAAATTGAAGAAAAAATCCCCAAATGGCATAAAAGCAAAACCAAAAAACCCTAAATGCATGAACCAAATTTGAAGTAGAACAAGTGGATTCCAATACATCAATTACAAAGGAACAATTCAATTCCAATCTTTACAATCGGCATGAAAACCCAGCAATACATGAACCCTAATTTAGCATGAAAGGGACAAACAAAGATCAGCCAATTATAACTAGATATTACTTTCTAGCAATAATTGATGCAACTTAAGAAAATCTTGATATGACACACAAGAATTCCCTAAGCCAACTCACCACAATTCAACAAGTGAAATTGATAAGAGTAAGGTGGAATGAAGAGAGCACTTGATGTGCCTAAAAGGGGGGGCAAGCACAATCAACTAAAAGGGATGAATTGTCAATGATCATCCACGCCACAAACAAGGAAAATATTTTCAATAAATTCCAAAAAGAAATCCGAAATTGTGATGAATTACAAATATCAAATGACGATTGCTAGAAGGGAAAACGAAATGGTATTCAAATTCAATTCAAAGGTCTTTCAAATTTCGAAATTAGAACCCTAATTTCAAAAGAACAAGAAAAAACATAAAAGTAACTAATTCCTCACCAGATATGATGCACTAGTTTGGAGTTAGGATCAACTTGTAATTTGTTGATATGACCACAACAAATTCAAGTCCACTCGCCACAATTTCACTCTTGAAATTGATAAGAGCAAATGCTTGCAAGAGGACTCTCTCACGGCACAAAGGGGGTGTTTTCTCAATGTTTAAAAGCTCCCTAAAAAACCTAATTTGCAAGTATTTATACTTGCACCCTTTAGGGTTAAAATGACAAGAAAATCACAACTAGCCACTATAAGGTGGCCGGTCCTAAAGGCAAAATTACAACCAAATAAAATGTCCCATAAAGCTTACAAAATAAATGGTTCAAACATAAATTACAAGTAAAGAAAATAATCTTCGGCAGGCTAGCTTCATGATGGAATCCGTCGGTTCAACTCATTGCCGGTTCAGGTCGGTCCATAATAACCCACAAGCTGAGTCTTAGTGAGTTTTCCATCCCCTTGTGAAACCAAATAAGCATCCCGGGTTGGGAAATATACAATTCATGAATAAGATAAAAGAGGTTAGATAATAATTTATTCCGAGGTTGATCTGCTTGAAATGGGCCCTCATTGCCAAGATTTGAAATCCTTCAATTTTTTTGTCCTAATGATGGGTCTTGTCGGATTTTGATTCCCATCATCTCCTTGGACCTCAAAAAGATTTGACCTCAAATCTTGCAGTTCAAATGCAGCAGAGACTCTGTTTCCTAAAAGTAATCCATCTGAAGGAGTATCTCTACAGAATCCCAATATTTGAAATACTATAGTAGATGATTGTTTTCTTTTCCTCCATCTTTAGGATGTATCTCTCCTGTAACAAAAACAAGGACTCATTATCGACTGATGTTTCCTCTATCTCAACACTTTCCAACGATTTTTGTTTCCTCTGACTCATCCCTGTTATGCTGATCCCTAGAGTCTTCTAACAATTGGTCCAACTGATCATTACCTTCAGAAACCTCTAAAGGTTAGCACAGTGGTGTTTGACCTATTTCAACTGTGGAACCCTTATCTTCAAGTGAAGGCATTTGTAGCTTTGCACACTTTAGCCTCTGGGTGGTCTAAATTCCATTTCTGGGAATGGTTTAAGTCCAAAATTACCAACTCTACCCTTCTCTAAGAGCATGATAATCTCCCTTTGCTCTAGGGCCCCCTGAAGGTGTACCACTGGTGGTGGTGGCAATGTTATCCTATCAATCCTTGTTGCTAATGTGTAACAAGTTTTCTAAGGCCCCGAAGTTGTTCATCTAAGGTCCTCCCACCTGCAACATTAGAACCTGACCTCCACCAATTCGACTATTTTGCTACATCACTCATTCCTCCATTCACACTATAAATAGACATTTTTGTGGATGCAATCTATTTGATGTACCAATGTATGTCTAGTAATTGTAGCACACTTGCTTCACAAAAACAATTCACGCCAAAACCAACTCACTCCGCCACTTATACACTTTACACACAACACACTAAATTTACGCAATAAGAATATGTTGCAACCCTTCACTTCCAAGATAGTAACTAACAAAAACTAACTAAGATGCTCCTTAATTGGCAACAACAACAAGAAAGGGCAACAACAACTACACACTCCCACATACACGGCAACAATTTCACAAGTGACACCCTTTAAATTGCAACTTTGCCACAATGGTAAGAATCAATTTCAAATTAAAATGAAATATAATCAATACCACTCTTAACTACTTGAAGTAAATGGATGTGTTTCAATTCAAATTGTTTCCTCTTCTTCCACGCAAATTCAAATCTAGAAATTATACACTTCCACTTCCAATTTGCACACACAACACCATCTACACTCTTACAAAAACTCACGGTGCACTTTGTCCACTTCAACACAATTTTTCAACCGAAATTAACATAAGAAGGGAACATTTAAATTTGAAAATTTAATCCTCTTCACTAATTGCAACTCCTCCACATTTGGTAAGATGCAAATTTTCAAATTCAAACAAGCACAATTAACTCCTTCACTCTTAATGCTTTTTTTTGAAATCAAATAACTTCCTTTCTTACACACTAATCAAAACTGGAAATTGCACATATCCTTCCACAATTCTGAATTCCCAATGCAATACAAACACTCTTAACTTCCTACACAATTCCGAATTCAACAATGCAAAACAAATACAATTTTCCCCTTCCTACACAATTTACACTTCCGAAATTGCACTACCTTCCTCTCCTTCACGGGGAAGTCCACAACAAAGAAGTTTCAACAAGTACTTCAAAATCACTCCAACATGCAGCAAATTTAACTCCTACTCAAGACAATTCACTCCACTTCATACAACTACAACAAACAATTTCAATTTTCCTCAATTTTGGAATTGATGATGAAGAACATGAACCCTAAATTTCCAAAATTCAAAATCATATAATCCCTTCTCACAACCACAAGTAATTCACGGAAGATGTAGATAACACAAACAAATTTCCGAAATTTCACTTGCAATAATCTCTCCTCTTAAAACCCTTTTGCAACTCACGACAATAGGAAGATATCAATATAAGGATCAAAATCACAAATTCAACAATCCTCCTCTTAAACCTTAAGCAACTCACGGCAATAGGAAGATAATAATTTTAAGGATCAAATCTCAATTTCAACAATCCCTCCTCTTAAACCTTAAGCTCTGATACCAAAAGATGATGTGCCTAAAGGGGGGTCAAGCACAATCAAATAAAAGGGATGAATTGTCAATGATCATCCACGCCACAAACAAAGGAAAATATCTCAATATTCCAAATGAAAACCGAAATTGTGATGAATTACAATATATCAAATGACGATTGCTAGAAGGGAAAACGAAATGGTATTCCCAAAATTTAATTCAAAAGGGGCTTTCAAATTTCGAAATTAGAACCCTAATTTCAAAAGAACAAGAACAACATAAAAGTAACTAATTCCCCCACCAGATATGACGCACTAGTTTGGAGTTAGGATCAACTTGTTTAAATTTTTTGATATGACTCACAACAAATTCAAGTCCACTCGCCACAATTTCACTCTTGAAATTGATAAGAGCAATGCTTGCAAGAGGCACTCTCTCACGGCACAAAGGGGGTGTTTTCTCCCAAAAGTTCAAAAGCTCCCTAAAAAACCTAATTTGCAATATTTTTACTTGCACCCTTTAGGGTTTTAAAATGACAAGAAAATCACAACTATGCCACTATAAGGGGGCCGGTCCTAAAGGCAAAATTACAACCAAATAAAATGTCCCATAAACTTACAAAATAAATGGTTCAAATAAATTACAAGTAAAGAAAATAATCTTCGGCAGGCTAGCTTCATGATGGAATCCGTCGGTTCAACTCATCGCCGGTTCAGGTCGGTCCATAGATAACCCACAAGCTGAGTCTTAGTGAGTTTATCCATCGCCTTGTGAAACCAAATAAGCATACCGGTTGGAATATACAATTCATGAATAAGATAAAAGAGGTTAGATAATAATTTATTCCGAGGTTGATCTGCTTGAAAATGGGCCCTCATTGCCAAGATTTAAAATCCTTCAATTTTTGTCCTAATGATAGGTCTTGTCGATTTTGATTCCATCAGCACTCCCACGGTAACAAAATTCAAGTGTATAATGTTAAAAAAGTCCCCTTCTAACCTTACTTTGCAATTATTTATACTTTCTCTAAATAGGGCAAATTTAACAAAGAAAATTACAAGTGAAAAGCAACAAGTGTGCTCGGTTTTGCACTAAAGGAAATTAAAAATAAAACCCTCATAAGTAGCCAGCTTCTTACACCTCCCATGGAACATTATTGGACTAGTTCTTCTTTGTTTTATGTTGATCCAAAAATGACCTACAATTGAGCATTAGTAAATTTTAAACCCATCACCCTGTAAAACTAAAAATGTACTTGCTACAATGTAGAGACAAATTATTATGAAATAAATAAAGAGACATGCAGATTTCTAGAATCATTAGTTAAAATTAGATTCCCCATTACTGGATCTAGAGGTTTTGATTCCCATCATTATTTGTGGAGTTATTGTGTATTAATCACTTTAAATACACTTTGACTAAGTTGGGAATCATTTGCTTAACCATGTGGAGTTATTGTTCATCTTGCCGTGAAGACTTCCCCATTTGCTTTATTGTTTGTGATATTTGTAGTTGTTGTATTATGAAGTATACTGTGGGTGTGTGTGAGTGTGTGTTGCCGTGTTGGGTAAACCGTAAAGGGAATTGTATTGTTATGGTGTGAAGAGGTATGGTACCATGAGAGTGTGTTTTGTGTGTATGTCGTGAAGTGTGTGTTGTTGTTGAGGGATGTAGTAAATTGGAGAACTTGGTACCATGAAGGCATTGTGTTGTGAGTGTGCCATGAGTTGGTGTTGAGTGATAAAAAAAAAACTTCAAAATCATGTCAAATGATAATGTAAATTTGGAGGGATTGGAAATGAGGCCAATAGTCAAGTTGGTGGAGGTAAAGGGCGTCGTGCTATAGGTAGAAGAACATTAAAGGAAGATTATAGGATCTTACCACTATTTTTGCTACATTAGCAACACAGGTAGATTAGATAACAATGCCATAACCACTAGTGGCAAACCATTAAGCACCTCCACCTCAGGGAGCCCATCAAAATGCTCATAAGGGAAGGGGCTATTAGAGGCAATAGGGATAGGAGGATAGAAGGTGATCATCATGCTTTTAGGGAGGAAAGGGAAAGATAATTTTTTAAAAAGAGCCTTATCTTAATCATGAGTTCAAATAGCCTTAGGGCTTAAATATGTAAAATTGCATATGCCTTCATTTAATGGCAAGGATTCTACAGATGATTATTTAGATTTGGGGTGATAAGGTTGAGGGGCTGTTTAAGTGTTATGAGATTGATGATTTTCACTTGGGTTTTTTCTTGCAGCTATAGAATTTATAGCCTATGCCGCCTTATGGTGGAAATATCTTATGGTTAGCAGATGAAGAGATGGTGAGGCTGATATACATACTTGGTGAGAAATGAAACGGGGAATGAGAAAAAGGTTTATACCAGGAGCACAATAGGTAGGAGTTATTTATGCGACTTTAAACCTTGAAGCAGGGGGGCAAAATAGTTGATGAATTATTTTATAGGAGTTTGAGATACTGATGATCAAATGCGGTTTAGTTGAGAAATACAAGCAAACCCTAGCACGATTTGTGTTAGGGTTAAAATATGAAATTGCTTGCATTGTAGAACTCTAGAGGTGAAACACACTTGATGAGGCCATCTAGCTAGCTCTGAAAGTGGAGAGATAGAGGCTACTAACCCTTTTCGAGCAGTAAGCAACAGGTATGGAACTTCTACCAAACCTCAATGGTCAGATGGTTAGCAGGGTGAACAAAAGGGAATAGGGGAAATTTATAAGACATGGACAAAAATACAACTACAAATGATAGGGAGAGGGAAATTTCGGGGAAAGGAAAAGAAGTTGGAGCTAATATCAAACAAATAGTGCTAGAGACAATTAGTGGAAAGATACGTCAAAAAAAAATGTTTTAAAAAGCATGGGTTTTGGACACATGGCTGCTTAATGTCCTAACAAAAGGGTGATAACAGTTATGGAGGGAAATAGTGAGAATGGGTTCAAAAAAGTGGTTGAGCCTACAGTTTTGTCAACAGTATTACAGGAGAATTATGAAGATCCGGAAAAAAACAAATGAAACAAGGGAAATGAAAAAATATCTATCTATTAAGTTTTTTCGCGGGGTCATGACTAAAAAACTCAAAAATGTCAGGAACTATAGAGGGAAAACCTATTCCATACACCTTGTTAAGTTCAAGGTATTTAATTTTCTTTTTTTGATGGTAAAAAGTTGCACTAATGTAAAATTTAAACTGCAAAAGAAAAAAGGATTGCAACTAGTCACAAGTCCACTTTTTTTATCCTTGAAAAAATTTAAAATTAGATAAATGAACGGGAAGTTTGCTTGTTCTCAGGGGGAAAAAGGTTTTGCCTTTAAACAAGGAGATAGATACCATGAAAAAAAATTGTTTGTGATGTTCTTCCTATGTGGCCTTTATATCCAAACGGGGAAAAACCCCTTTGGGTTTTTTTATAAGAAGGTGCTAAAAATGATATTTTTGAAATACTTATGCTTTTCAGAAGGATGGTGCACAGGTTGTCTTGACTCTTATTTTTTAAATAGAGGCACAAAAAATTTTCCAAAGGGGAAAAGTTCAAAAAAACAAAAGGACACCCAAGATTTGGGGGCGACAAGCATAAGAAAACAAGGGTTTTCAATTTAGGAAAAAGATCCATTAGATTTGAGGAAAAATCTTTTTTGAGGCCCCGAGAAATGATGGGAAAAAACCCTTTGATCCAGCATTGGGAAAACCTATTTGAACAAAAGAAACCCCAAAACATTCACTTTTGTTTTTATTTATTTTTTAATAATTTTTTTTTACATTTTAGAAAGGGAAAAAAATTTTAAGGGGTTTTTCAAGAAGACCCCTCATAAAGAATTTTGGGTTTTTGAATGGATACGGTCCCCCTAATAAAAAAATTAAACCCAAAAAGGAAAAAAAACCAAACCCTTTTTTTTCCCCGCATTTAAATTGAAAAACCCCATCCCCCTTTATTCCATGTGGGGAAACCATTTTTAAAATGCCCTTTTGGGCCGGTTTTTTTCTATTTTGCAGGGTTTTTTAAATTTTCCCTTTTTTAGAGTGGGTATAAAAACTTTTTAAAATTTGGGTTTTTTTTAAGGATTTTTTACATCACTTTTTTTAGATATTAAACCCCTGTGGGGACTCCTCTTTTTAAAAACAAACATTGCCCTTATTTTTCCCTTTTTGAAGTGGGGAGTGAAAATTGAAACCTTTTGGTGAATTTTAAAAAATTCCAAGTCATTTTTAATTCCAACTATGCAAACTGATAAGAGTAAATTAACCCGGTAAATCAGGGGATTAATGATGAATTTTTTAAATCTTTTTGGGAAAAAAATCAAGGGATTGGTATTTAACAGAAAATATTTTGTTTGGGGGATAATACCCCCAAAAAAAAGGAAAAGCACAAAAGGAGCTAATTAAAAATTAAAGATCAAGTTAAAGTTACTCAGGAAAACAGTGGGAAGGGCCCCCGGGGTCATGAACCGGGGCCGCCCCTTTTAAGAGAAAGCACACTTAAAAAAGGGAAACAGGCTTTTATATTGGGTGTTTTTGAAAAAACCGGGGCAAAACACTGTGAAGACGTGGGAAAAAAAAAAAAAAAACCCCAAAAATTTGGCCCGGGGTTAAAAGTCTAGCCTGTTTTTCTCCCCCGGGGTCTGATAAATCCATTTTTTTTAATTTTTTTTTGGGGTTATTTTAAAATTTTAATTTTAAATTTTTTAAGAAAATTAAAAAAAATCTTAATTGGGGTTTTTTTTGTGAAAAAAAGGGTTTTTTTTGGCCCCAAAAGTAAATTAAAAATTTAATTGGGGGGGTTTTTTTTTAAAAATTTTTGAAGCCCCGCAGAATAGCAAAAAAGGGGCCCCCCGGGCCCTTGGGGCCGGGCCCCCTTTTAAGGCACGGTTTGAGCCAAGTGTTTCATGCAATATTTTTATTAAAATTTTTCACTAAGGGATTAGGAAAATTATTTTAAAAATATTAGGAAAACATATAATTGGGAAAATTTATGATTGTGAATTAGAATCCTCTTTGATTTGACTTAGCGGGGAGCTATTAAATTAAATTGAGGGAAATTTCTTTAACACTTAATAAAGGATTAAGGTTTTGTTAATTTCTTGTGAAAATCCATATAGCTATGAGTTATTATAACATGAAGGCAAAATGATTTGTAAATTAAGGTGGATTCTATTTCCCCCCATCAATTCATCATTTTTTAACACAATTTTCTTTTTAAGCATTTTGTATAATTCATTCAATTCTCATCAAATATCATTGCCTAAATAATAGTAGAAATTGATAAAGGTCTATTACTTAATCAATCTTCGTGGTTCGACACTCTTCTCTTCACTATATTACTTGATCCGATCCGGTACACTTGCCGGTATTATTCACGCTCATTTTATATCTCTTTTTGCGTGGAAATCAGCTGCTACCCGTGTTCCTGCCTGCCAAACACTAAGCAAGATTGAGGAGTTACATATTTTCGACCAGAGGGAGACACGGTTTGAAATCTGGCCGTGCCGTTAGGCGTGCCAGGCGACTATTATTAAACTTGACGAGATTTCACTTGGAAAAGGAAAGATAGAATGTATCTTTCTAGTTGAAGATGCTCGGCCCATGCCTCAAGAAGTATAAATAGAACAACCCTAATGAGAAAAGGGAGGAGGCGGCACGAGAGAAACCCTAGAGAAGAGAAGCTGCTGCCAGGAGCTGTTGCCAGAATAGTTTCGGATTGGAAGCCAAGATATTTCGTGTTCGAATTTTCTTTATGGACTCAATTATTTTATGTTTTGCTCTTCTTATTAGATTCATGAGTGGCTAATTGTTTCATACCCGTTCCCTTGAGAAACCCCTGAGTATCATGTGACAGAATTGTTGATGTTCAATAATTTAATTCTATTCATTGAGTTTGTTCATGTTGCAATTATAGTTTATTCATCTTGATATGTGCGCAATATTAGGATAGAGTTATATCTCTGTTATTAAGATTGAGAAATCGATAATAGAGTAGATCTTGCATGAATAAAAGACTCCCTTTTAATCCTAGAGATAGGTTTTAGGAGGTCTTCTGTATTGAACGAGGTCATTGCGTCTGGTTCAATTGAGAGTCCTAGAATTCTATGCAATCTTGATTATGTTAATTGAAGAGAGATCTTAATTGGCTTAATTAGGATTAGGGATTATTGATCTTGAGAAAGACTCTAATCTAGTGTAAGAAACTCCGCAGATCAAAGTTTGGATATTAATCATTGGATAGTTGGAATTGAGTAAAAGCTACATGAGAATTAGGGGTGGATCTTGGGCAGGGTATGTTTAGATCATTGAATTAATTAAGGGAGTGTGTTTGATTACATTTACTTTGTTCATTTTATTTGTTTCTTTCAGGTTTAGGCAGTAATTAGGATAGTTGAGATCATCAATAGTGAGAAGTTAGATAGTAGGAGAATCGTTTAGTACTAGTACTTATAAGTCTTCGTGGGATCGATACCTATACTCCTATGCTATACTGCTAGTCGATAGGTACACTTGCCTGAAACTGATCGTAAGCTAGGATTGAGTAGAGGTTTAAACTTGTAGAACGGTCAGATCGTCCCATCAATAACATCTGTAAGGAATTAGTTTCTTCTTTTTCTATCCCTTTTCATGCTATTTTAGGTTCCATTTTCAATTTAGGGTTCATTTCCATTTTAATCGTGCATTGTTCAAGTGAGTCCTAAATTGCATTGTGTACATGTAATTGGTCTTAAGCAAAATCAATACATTTACCAAGGCCAGGGGCATAACAATTTAGGTTGGCGCTTTTCCTAGGTGGCTTATAATTTTAAGCCGGTTGCTTTATGTTGTTTCAAGCTAATTTTCTTTGTATTCCAACTTTGCTTTATTTTTCTTTAAGCTACTATAGAGACCTTTGGAATACAAACATAAGATAGATCTTTTAATTTTTTTGGGAAAATTAGGGGGAAAGTCTTTTTAATTCTAAATTTTCATTCTTATCAACCCTTGGGAAATTTTTGGCAAATAAAAGGTATTCAGGTTTGGGTTGTACTCCAACAAAAAAGCCCGTGAAAGGACTTTCCCTTTCTAGTGCTCATATTACAAAGGGTTTAGGGCTTTTTTTTTCTTTTTGAGATTTTTTTGTTTTGGGTCATTGTGTGAATTATCGGTTTTTTGGGTTTTTGCAGTTGTTGTTTCCCTTCATTGGGATTGGGCCATTAATTTGGGTTTTTAAAGAAAGGGTTTAGAGAAAAGATTTTTAACGTGGGATTGCTTGATTTGGAATGAAAAAAAAAAAATTAGGGTTTCTGCCATGAGCCTTGAATTATTTGATTGGGGAATTGAAGATTGGTTTGTTTCATGTTTTTTTTTGTGTTAAATTGAGTATTGTAAATTTGAAATTTGGGTTTATTTCGAAATTTTATATCGGGGGCTATGTGATTGTGATTTAAGGATTGGACAAAGGGTTGAGGTTAGGGGTTATGTTGGGGTTTGATGTGCCTTAATCCAAAGATTAAGCACTTGCAAATGAACAAAGAAAAAAAATTCAATTCAAAAAAAAAACCCGGGTTTTTTAATGGAATCAAGAATTGTGTAAAACCCTTTTGGAGATGTAATGAAATAAAAATTTTGCCCCAAAGTTCCCAATTTTTAAAAAATCCAACAATGTTTAATTTCTCTAATAAAAAAATAATCCAAGTAATTTTTCGAAATTACACACAAAAACAAAAAAGATCCACCCCCGGGTGACCCTTTTTTCCCCAAAAAAATTTTTTTCCGGGGGTTAAAAATTGCAAAATTTGGGGAAGGTTAAAATAAGGCAAAAAACCAATCAATTAACCCAAAAAGAATTGGATTACAAAGGGCAATAAAATTTCGGTTAAAAAAAAACAAAAAATTTAAACCCGAAAATTTACTCACTAGAAGGGAAAAGGAAAATTGAAACCCAAAGAAAATTTGAAATTACTAAAAAATTTAACCTTTGAACCCCACTCCCCACGACCTAAAATTTGGGTTTTTTAAAATTGAAAGGCTTTTGAATTGGGAATAACCCTTAAAACCCTTCAAGTAAAAGTGAAGTTTATTTTGAAAAAAAAGGGCCTCCTAAAACCCCTACTTTAAGCGTATTTATACTTGCCCCCTTTTAGGGTTGGGAAAATGCAAAAATTTTAAAACCTATGCCACTTTTAGGATGGCCAACCCTAAATAAAAAATTACAAAAAAAATTAAAAAAAAGTTTTTCCCAAAAGTTTTTAAAAAATTTGGGCCATGAAAAGATAAAAAAAAAAAAAAAATTTTGGTCCTCAAGATCCCCGTTTTTCCCCGTGGTTTTGGGGGGGCCCCAAGCTCTCAAAAAGTTTGGGTTTTAGTCCATAGTTTAATTCCAAAGCTAATTTTTTGGAGATTTTTTGGTCCATCCCCCGGGTTAAAAGCCTGATAAGTGTGCCCTGTTGAAATATAAAATTACAGGGAAAAAGTTTAAAAGAGGTTGAAAATGAATAATTCCGGGTCGATTTGCTCATGGCCCCTCTTCCCCGTTTCCCAAAATTTCCTTTGGTTTCTTCCCCTTAAGGGTTTGGTCTTTAGGGGTTTTGGTTTCCCCTATCTTTCCCCTTTAAAGGCTAAAAAATGATTTGCCCAAAAAAATCTGGTAAAATAAAATGTAGTAGAGACTCGGGTTTTCTCTTGGGCAACCCAAATTTGAAGAAGTTTTCTGCCAGAATCCCCAATATCTAAAAATCCCGGGTGGGGGGTTGATTGTTTTCTCCTCTTTTTTGGATGTATCTTTTTCTAAAACCAAAAATTTTGCTCCTTTATCCCTAAAGTCGCCCTTCTTCAACTTATTCCACTGAAACCTTTTTCTCCTTTTCAACTTATCTGTATGTGCTGCCCTTTTGGTCTTCAAGGTTTGGCCTATTTATCATTGCTTTTAAAACCACCGGGGTTTGAACAAATTTGTTTTGAATGGGTTGGTTTCCTAATGAAAAAACTCATCTAAATTTAACCTTCAGAATCCCCCAAATAGTTTAAAAAAACAAACTCAGGGCCCTTTTTGTTTTTTTGGGAGGGGTGAAATAACTGCCCCTGAAAATTTTTGGTCCTTGGTAGTCTGCTCTTGGGTCTATGTCATTAGGATCCCTAAAGGTTGGCAATCTTGGTTTAAAAAATTTTGTGCTCTAAGGGGGTTATTTCAACTGCTCAGGGCCCCAATGGGGTTTCATGATTTGTTTTTTCCCCCTTTTTTAAACCTCTGAAGGTGAATCGGTTTTAAAAAATTTAAATTTTTTTTACCCTTTGGGTTTTCTTAAGTATTCCTAAGCCATTATTTTGGGGACCCCCCTTTTTTTTAAAAACCAAGGCCTTCCAAAGTAATATTTGGGATGTAAACATTTGGAAAAATTATCCCACTCAATCTCTTCAAAGTTTTTTATCCCCCCCTTGAATGGTCCCCTTAGCTCTTTGGGTAAATTTTGCAAACCCCCCAAATCCTCGAAATTTGTAATTTTTTTAAAAGGTTAAGATGTGGTTTTGTAGAAATTTTTTGTTTCAAATTCTAACGTGTTTTTTAAACACATTGGTTATTCCCCCAAAATTAAAATATAAGGACAAAAAAATTTCCCTCTTTCCCTTTACAAAAAGTTTGGAAAAATTTTTTTCCCTTTGTTAATCATATTATTTGTAAATGTAGTAAATTGTCCGATGCAATTTTTTTGTATTATGAAAACTTTCATTTTGAAAGGATTGTGCTAAAACCCCAAAAACTTAATAATTATCTGCACACTTCCACGTTAAAGTACAAACTAAAGCCATAAATGAATTTAAAATTAACTATTTTTCAAGTAATAGAATTAAATTAAACAAAAGTTTTTTTAAGAAATTAAATTCATTTTCTTTCACACTTTAATGTTGTTTAAAATTTTAAATTTACTACTCTTCCATCCTTTTTTGGGTTAAGGTTTTAATATAAAAAATTTAAAAATTTGCAGCAATTAACACAAGCAAAATTTGCTTTAAAACTCCCATCACAAAAATTTCCCTTTTTTTGGCTCACGGTTCCACCCCCTTTCAGGGCCACAAAGCAAAAAATTTTTTAAATTCAACTTAAAAAACCCCCCAAAATACACACACCCCCTTCACTAATTTTAAACAAAAAGAAACACCCAAAAATTATCCCAAAAAGGGTCAGGGGTGCACTTATCCATTTCCCCACAGAAGTTTTTAAAAAAGTTTTACTTTTTTTCCATGCAATTTGGTGCACTCACTTTTGCAAATATATTTTTCTTCAACAAAACACTTTTGTTGAAAAACCCCTTAACCGAAACTTAATTACAAGGCGGGAAAAGCAAAATTTTTCTTTTTTTTTTCCACTAATTCCCACCTTTCCAAAAAAGGTTTAAGAAAATTTAAAAAATTTAAACCCTAAAAAATTTTTAATATATTTAAATAACTACTTAAAAATTGGGGGTTTTGGTTTGTTTTCCCAAATTCTACCTTTTCATTTTTTTTTTCTTCCCTTTGGTTTTTTCTACTTAAATACAATTGGCGAAATTTTTAAACCCACTTTCACAACCCCCACCATTCACCGCCCACAAAAATCCCTTATTTTCCGGTCAAAATTTGCTTCACCCCTCCCCCATGTTCTTGATAAAAAAATTTAAAAAAAAATCCCCAAAATGTATAAAACCTTTTTGAAAATTTAAAAAGGGTTTAAAACACAAAATACATCTTCAATCCTCGGTCCCAATTTCCTTTACAATTTAAACAAAATTTGCAACTTCTAGCTGAAAAGGGTTTAGTCACTTTAACCCTACTTTAAGCAAGTATTTTATACTTGTCCCTTTAGGGTTAAAAAATTCCCCAAAAAATTAAAATTATCCCTTTTTTTAGGGGGGGCCCGGGGGGGTCAAAAATGAAAATTACAAAAAAAAATAAAAAGTTTTCCCAAAAATTTTTTTTAAAACCCATGAAAGTCCATGCAAATGATAAATTATAAAAAAAATTTGGGTCTTAAAGGTTGCCGTTTTTATAGGTTTGTCAGCCCAAATTATCACTAGTTTGGGGTTTGGCCCCAGGATTAAACCTACAAGCTGGGTTTTAAGAGTTTGTCCATCCCCCTTTTAAACCCTAATAAGTGTCCCTGGGGAAAAAAATTTTTTTCATGTATAAGTTTGAAGAGGTTGGGAAATAAATTAATTCGGGGTCGATTTGTCAAAATGGGCCCTCACGAAAAGTTTTAAATTTTCCTTTGGTTCTTGCTTTTTTGTTAGGTCTTGTGGGGTTTTTGATTCCTATCATGTGGTTTTTGTGGTTGTGAATAAGGTTTGGGTTAAAAAGTTAAATTTTAGCTTTTGTGTGATTGTGTTTAGGAATATTGTGTTGACCCTTTGATCGAAAAATTATCATTTGGGAAAAAAGGCTTCACTTGAAAGGGGGTGCACGGGAAGTGGAAGCATCATTTGGAAAGGAGAACGGCTTGTGATATGGGTGTTTTTAAAAACCCGTGGCATTTCTTGGGGAAGGGAAGGGGGAAATGCTCAAAAACCTTAGCACGATTTTTTATTTTCTCCAAAGTTTTGGGCTACCAGTGTGTGAAAAGATAAACTTTATATTTTTATATTTTTTTTTTTTTTTTGGCCCTTATTTTAAAAATTTTTTCAATAATAAAAGGGAAAATAAAAAAAATTTGTTTTTTTAATTGGTGTTTGTTGTAAAAATTTAAGGTTTGAGGCCCAAAAGTAAAAACTTTTTAAATTTTGGGGATTTTTTCCCTAAAAAAATTTGGAAGAACCCAGAAGGGATAGCAAAAAAGGCCCCCGGCCTTGGGCCGGCCAAAATTTCGGGCCCCCGGTTTTGGCCCGGGCCCTTTAAACCCGGCCCAAAAATTAAAGGGGCCCCCGGGCCCTTTAAAAACGGATTAATTACCCCAAGGTTTTCTTTGCGAAAAAATTCTCCCCAAAATCGATTTTTTTTTATTTTGTAAACTAAAAATCCTCTTCAGTTCACCTTACCCCCCTCCTCTTTGGTTCTAAAATAGGCCCTTGTGGGGAACCTTGAGAGCTATTTTTTTTTGTTTAGTTTCCTTTTTTGTTCTTTAAAATTCTTTTGAATTCCTTACAAACGGTAGGTTTTTTATGTTTTCTTTAATTCCTTTAATTTTTGTTATTCCCAAATTTTAGTTTGAAGAAAGAAAGTTATTTTGCTAAAAGTTTTTGGAAGTTTTAAAAGGCTATTTTTTAAAATTTCTTTATTTTCTTTTTCCCAATTTTTTAAAATTTATTTTTTTGTTAAATTTAAATTTCCCTTTTGCACCAAATTTTTTTCAATTGTTTTTATGCAATTTTATTTTAAAATTTTTCGAAAATCATCTTATGGGAAATTTTATAAAGCAAAAATTTCAAACAAAAATTGATCTTGTATTCTTTGTTTAGGAATTGTGATATGCGGTTTTTTATAAAAGCCCTACTATAAATTTGTATTTTGTAATTGAAATCAATGTTAGAAATGAAAAGGGACTCAAAAGAAAAATTTTTGGTTTTTATCGGGGAATTTTTTAAGAAAGGGGTTTTTTAATTCATGTGGAAAAGCCCCGGTTATTTAAATTTTTTTTAAAAGGGGTGCCCTTTTGTTTTTTCTGCATTTTTTTTATTAAATTTTTCACAAAGGGGATTAGGAGAATTATTTTAAAGATATTGGGGCAATCTTTAAAATTTGGGAAAAATTTTTGATTGTGAATTTAAAATCCAATTTTGTTTTTATTTTGGGGGGAGTTTTAAAATTTAATTGAGAAACTTAAATTTTAAAACATTTAATAAAGGATTAAGGTTTTGTTAATTTTTTGTGAAAATCCATATTGCTTTTGAGTTATTAAAAAAATGAAGGAAATTATGTTTAGTAATTTAGGGTGGGTTTTCTTTTTCCCCAATACCCAATTCATCATTTTTCAACAAAAATTCTTTTTTTTAAGAATTTGTATAATTCTTTTTTTTTCTCATCAAAATATCATTGCCTAAAAAAATTTGTAGAAATTTAAATAAAGGTCTATTACTTAATCAATTTTCGGGGTTCGACCTTTTTCTCTCACTTTTTTTTGATCCGTTCCGGTACACTTGCCGGTTTTTTTTTCAGTTTTTTAAATTTCTTTTTGGCGGGGGTTTCAAGTTTTTTGGCCCCTTTTCCCGGGGGTTTGATTTAAATTTTAGCCATCTTCAGATTTATTGTTAATTTAGGCCCCAATTTAAATTTTTTTTATTTAATTTAATTTTTTTTTTTTTTTTGTGTGTTCTTTTTCCTTTTTCTCTTTGAGGTTTTTTTATGGAAAAGGTTTTAGAAGTGCTAAAACTTTACAAATTAAATCTTGGGGAAGAACGAAATTTACGAAAAATTAGAAAGGAGGCAGAGAAAAAAGGGAGAAGAGGAATTGGCAGATGAGAAAAACAATCGGATTCAGGGTGTTTTTTTAGAGCACTTGGGGAATACCGTTCCTTTTTGGTTTCAGGCCCTGAAATTTGAAGCCCAAAACAATTGGGCTAAAAATTTTTAAATTTTTTCCCGGGCATCGTTCAAAGGGGTTCAATCAAATCAATTTGGGGATTTTCCAAATGAGGGGTCCTGATGGCTTATTGCGGGTATTTCTTAAATATTGAAATTTCAGTGAAATGAATAATGTATTTGTTGATGAAATTTTAGGCTGCAAATTTTTTTCCGTTTTTCACTTAGAAAAAAAAGTAGGGTTGGTTTAAAATTCATTACCCAAGACTCTTTTTCCCTTTGGGTTGATCTCTCATTTAATTTTTTTAGGTTTTTTTTTCCCTGTTTGAATGGGGGTTTAAAGAATTGCCCAAATCAAAACTTCCCCAAATTTTTTGTGGTGAATCACTGATGAAGCATGGGAAAGATTCAAGGAGGCAATTTGAAAATCCCCCCAATCAGGGAAATTACCAGAAAATTCTCCTTTTTGAGATATTCTATTAATTTTTTTGGATACTTTGAGATCTTTTAGTAGATGTTGCTTCGGGTTTGGTGAACTAATGATTTAGAAAATATGAAGGGTTGGGGCCTTGATAGTAAATTGGGGTTTTAGTGCCTTTTAAAATTGGAAAACATGAAAGGGGTAAGTCTGATTTAGCATTTTTAAAGCCCCCCATTGGGAAACCTTAACAGCTCAGTTTTCTGCTTTTCCCCCGCCTAAGGTAATTTAAACTCCCCTTTTGCACCTTCTTTTTTTGCAAAATCAAATTTTTGTTGTGAGTTTTGCTCGGAAAACATTTCCACTCTTGGTGCCCATCGGGAAAAATTTTTCCTCCTAATCCCATGGGGGGAAAAGGGTAAAATTTTGTCAATTTTTTCCCAAAAGGGAAAATAAAAGGAACTTATTCAAACCCCAAAATTCCAGGGTGGCTTTAATCACCCAAATTTCTCATGGGGAAATGTTAAAAATTGTTTTTTTAAACCCCCTGGTTTTAAAAAGCAAAGGTTTAATCAAAATTTCCCCCCCAATCAACAATTTCCAAATTCAAAAATCCTCCTTTCAGAAAGGGTTCAGTCTGAAAAAGGGAAGATCTCATGAAAAGGGTTTTTGGGAAAAAGATAAACCAAATGTTGCAAAATCAACAAGCCCCTTTTGGAATTTTTGGGAAAATCGCTTGGGCCAAATGTCTCAAATTTGGTATGGGACCATTGGGTCTTTACCTAGTAATAGGGAGCAAAACCCAAAGGGGGGAAAATGCTATTTTGCTAAGAAATGGGTAAGGAATTGGTTGAAAAGAAACTTGGGGAAGAGGGGGTTTTAACCTAGGAAATTTAAAGGGGAAAAAAAAAAAAGGAAGAGGAACCAAAAAAAAAATTTTCACCAAAAGTGAAAGAAATTTTTCCCTCCTTTTCCCTTTACCGGGAAGGCTGGAAGCAACGAAAAGGGGTTTCCAATTTGCAAATTTTTTTTGGAAGTCTTTAAAAATTTGCAAATTAACTTTCCCTTTTGCAGAGGCACTTCAGCAGATGAAATCTTATGCTAGGTTCTTGAAGGATTTACTCAAAAAAAGGGGAAGATTAAAGGGGAAATAAAACCGGTGATGTTTAAAGGGGGAATGTTTCCCTTTTCTTAAAAAAAGAATTTAATTAAAATTTTCCCCAAAGGAAAACAAAAAAAAACCCCGGGGGGTTTTTTCTTTTTTCCCTGGCCCCTTTGGTTTTTTCTTTTTAGTTTAAAAGAAATTAAATTTTCTGGTTTTTCCCAAGTTTTTTTTAAATCCCTTGTCCCTTTTAAAAAAAAATTTTTTGGACTGGAAATGTAAGGGGCCCAATCCCCTTTTCCTTGGGATAAAAGTGTCTTTTTAAAGGGGGAGGGGTTTTTTTGGGTCCTTTTTTAAAGGGGAAAAAATTTCATTTTTTTCAGTTGACTTTTTAGTCTTGGAAATGGAAAAAAGATAGGAGGTACCCTTGATCTTAGGAAGACCTTTCTGGAACGGGGTAAGGAATTGTTTTGATGTGGAAAAAGGGTAAGCTTACTTTAAGGTTATGGATGAACAAGTCATTTTAAATTGTGTTTGAGGGGGTACAAAGGAAATTTTATGACTGTTTTAAAACCTGTTACACTATTGATAGTGGTTTTTGAGCTTTCCTGTGAGTTCTTTGGGAAAAGAATGTGGTGTGGCACGATGGGGGTTTAGTCCTTTGGATTTAGTTTAAATTGGGGGGTGTTTATGGGATGAACCCCCGAAAGGAAAAATACTGAACAAATTTATGAATTCAAGATCGCACTATGTGGAAACTGGGCACCAATTTAGGGAAACGATGCCGGGCTTTGCACAACCCCCGGTTTCTTGGGAAATTAAACCCTTTTCCCGGTCATTTAAGTATGCTTATTTGGAAAAAGATACTTTGCCATTAAAACATTTTTTTCTTTGACAGGTGATCAAAAGGGGAACAACTTTTGGATGTTTAAGAGAAAATAAGGAAGCTATCGGGTGGCCCCTTGTTGGGTATTAAGGGAAAATTAAAACCCCCCAATTTTACTCCCTAGGATATTTCTTGAAGCTGAGTGTTTAAACCCACAGGGACAACCACAAAGGGACTTAACCAAAATCTTCAGGTTGTTTAAAAAAAAGTACTTTAAAATTTTTAATTTCTGGCAAATTTTTTTTCCAATTTTTTATTGTTTAAAAGGGTTAGTTCCTTTTCCCAGTTGTACCAAAAAAAAGGGGGTTTTTAAAGTTTGTTAAAAAAATGAGGGTAATGGGAAATTAAATTTCCCCCCGGGACTGTAACTGGTTGGGGAGTCTGTTTTGGGCCCATAGGGGAAAAACGGGAAAGTGCTACCCGCAAAGGGTCCCTTTCCCCCTCCCTTTTATGTTTAGGTTAGAAAAATTGCGGGGATTATTATTTCTGCTTTTTTGATGGTTTTTTTGGTTACAAATCAACCATTTTTGCAAACCCAGGCCAAGGGGGGGGGAAAACCACCTTTTTTGTCCCCATGGCACATTATTGGGTTTTAGGCGAATTTCCCTTTGGTCCCTTTTTTTAAAAGCCCCGCTAAAATTTTAATTGCTTGATGTCCTTTTTTTTTGCATTTATGAAAATTTCCTTTTTTTTTTCATGGGAAAAGATTTTTCTATTTTTGGGAAAAAATTTATTCGAAACAAAGTCTAACAAATTTTGGATGTGTGGGTTTTTAAAAGATGCAAGGGGAAAATAATTTTTTTCTTAAATGGGGAAAAAAAAGCCATTTTTATTGGGGAAGAGAGGGAAAAGTCTTTGGGCACAAAGTATCTAAGTAGGGAATTGAGGTTTTACAAAAGGGGAAAAAAATTGAGGTGTTTTGAGAAGCTACAACCCCCTACTACGTGAAAAGGGAAAAAAAAAACCAAAAAAAATTCTTGGGGCATGCTGGCTTTCTTTAGGAGATTTTTCAGGGACTTCTAATACTTTCAAGAATTTAAAAGGAAATTAAAAAAAAAGAAGGGAAAAAAAAATTTTTGGGGGCTATTTTATCCCGGCTGGAATCTTAAATTTTTTTTTTTTTCCTTTAATTTAAAAATTCCTTTATGAAACAATTTTGTAGAAAAATTCAAGGGGGGCCCCTTTGGTTTTTCGGGGGTTTTATTAAAATTTTTGGGGGTTTTTCCAAAAACCTCCATATGGGGTTTTTCCCCCCCCAAAAAAAAAAAAAAATTTTTAAATTTTTAAAATTTTAAGTTTTATTTTTTTGGGAATTTTTCCAAAAACTCTTTTTTTAAAATTTTGCTGACCAAAAAATTAGAGTTCGTTCCTGGAAATGAAAACTTAGCATTATACAGCATTGTCATTTTTAAAAAAGGGGAGGGGCACTTTTGGGTTTTTGGAAAAAAACGGGAGCCCAAAAATTTTTTTTTTGGGGAAAATTTTTTTTGGCCCCCTTTTTTTTATTGGGGGGCAAAAGGAAATTTTAAAATTTTTATTTTTGGGGGGAAAGCCAAAGGATTGGGAAAAAAATTTTTTAAAAATGTTTTTTCCCAAAATTTAAAAAAATTGTAAAATTTTTCTTTTTGCGTTTTGGGGGGAAAAAAAAATTTTTGGGTTCCCCTTTTTTTTCCCCTCTTTTTAAACAAAATATTTTTTTTTTTTGTTTATTATGGGGTTTTTTTAAAAAAAGGGGGGGCAGTTGGGTTACAAAAATTGACAGCGGGGGGTTGGGGGTTTTTTTTTGGAAAAAAGGGAAAATATTTTCAAGATTTGGGGGGTTTCCTAGAGCTTTTAATTTGTTTTGGGGGGGGGAAAATTTTTTTTTAAAAGGCCCCAAAATTTTGGAAATTTTTTTTTTTAAAAATTTTGGGTTTCCCCCAAAAATTTTTTCCCCCCTTTTTTCCCCCCCAAAAAGGGGGGACAGGTTTAAAGGGAAAAAAATTTGGGAAATTTTTAAAGAATTTTTTTGAGGGGAAAAAGTCATTTTTTCCCGGGGAAAAGGGGGGGTCTTTTAAAAATTGATTTTGGGGGGAAAATTTTGGGTTAAAGAAAGCTTTTTTTAAAAAACCCCCTTTGGGAAAGTCCCCCCCCCCCAAAAATTTTTTTTGGTAAAAAAATGTCCCAAACCCCCGAGCTTTTTGGGGGAAAAGGAACGGGCCCTAAAAACCCTTTAAATTTGGGGGTTTTTAAAGGCGGGGAAAAAAGGGGTTTCTCCAATTTTTTTCAAAAAGGGAAAAATTTTTAGGGAAGGGTTTTTAAAAAAGCGGGAAATTTTCAAGGAGAGAGCCCAAAAAAGGGGGGGCCTTGGGTAAAAAATCTTTAAAGGGGAGTTCTTTTTTGGTTTAAAAAGGGGCTTATTTTTCAATCTCGTTTTAAAACTATTTTTCCCAAAAGGAAATTGAAATTTTTCCCTGGCTGGACCCCTTTGAAATTGTTAAAAAGGTTTTCCCCTTTTTGGGGCAGTTAGTTTAAAGGGAGAAGAAAAACCCCCCTTTTTTAAAGGGAAAGGTTTTTTTTCCCCCAAAAATTTTTTTTTGAAGGGGGAAAAATTTTTTGAAAAAAACCACAAAAGTTTTGGTTTTGGGGGAAAATTTAAAAAATTGAAGTGGAAAAAATCGGGCTAGGATATAAAATTTTAAAAACTTTTTTTTGGGGAAAAGCCCAAAAGCTCAAAAATTTTTTTCATTGTGTTTTTTTTTCCCCCCAAAAAAAAAAAAAAAAAAAAAAGAAAAAAAAAATTTTTAAGGGGGGATTAAAAGCCGCCCCCGGTTTTTTTTCAAAACTCCAAAAGGGGGGGGAAAAATTTTTGGGGGAAAAATTTTTTTCCCGTTTTTAAAATTTTTTTTCCCGGGGGGTTCCAAAAAATTTTTAAATTTTCCGGGAAATTTCTTTTTTTTCCCTTAAATTTTTTTAAAATTGGGGAAAAATTTGGGGGAAAAATTTTTAAATTTAAAATGGGGGGGGGGGGTTTTTAAATTTTAGGGAAATAAAAGATTGCAAACCTTATGAGTTTAAAAAATTTCCCCCTTTTTTTTTTTTATGTCCTTAAATTGAAATCCTGAAAAATTTTTCCCTTTTTTTGGGGCCCTTTCTCGGGCCAAAAAAATTTTTTTGGGGGGGTTTTAAAATTTTAAAATTTAAAAGTTTAAAAAATTTTTAGGGAACGGGGTTTACCCTTTTTTTTAGCCTTTTTTTCTTGAGATTGGGCCTTTAAAAAGAAAAAAAAAAAAAAAAAAAACAAGTTTACTTTAAGGAAAAAATTTGGGGTTGGATAAAAATTCTTGAAAATTTTTTTAGAATTTCCCCTTTAAAACCCCCTTGGGGAAAAAAGGGAAAAAAAAAATTTTTTCTTTGTGAACCCTTTTTAAAAAAAAAAAAAAAAAAAAAAAAAATTTCACTTCCCCCAAAAAATCAGGGAAAAGTGGGGGTTTTAAAATATTTTCCTCTTAAAAAATTTGTGTAGGAAAAAGGTTTGTTTTTGGGGCCCCTTTAAAAAACCCCCTTTCTTTTTTCGGGTGAGCCCGGGGTTTTGCCCACCCAAGAAAACACAATAACGGAAGGGGGGGGAAAAAAAGGGGGAAAATTTTTTTACATTAATGGGAAAAAAAAGGGGACTTTGGGGGGGGTTTGGTCCCTCAGGGAAAAATGAAATCTCAACCCCCTTGTCAAAATTAAAGGGAAAAAAAAAAAAAAAGGGGGGAAAAATTTTTGGGAAAAAAAAAAAACCCTTTTTCTTTTCTCCCCTTTTTTTCTTGGGTTTGGAAGTTTAAAAATTTAGGGAGTTTTTTACTTGCCCAAAAACCAATGAAAAATTTTTTTTAATGTTTTTCCCCCTTTTTGGGCCAAGTAAATTTTTTTCTTTTTAAAACCCCCGGGATTAAAAAATTTTTTTTTTAGATTAACTACTAAAATTTTTAAATAAGGGGGTACGTTTTTAAAAAAATTTTTTTAAGGTTTTTAAAAATTTTGGGGGCCCCCAAGGGGTTCCCCAAAAAAAGGATTTCTTTGGGTTTTAAAACAATTTTTTTGCTTGGGGGACAAGGGAAAAATTCAAAAAATGGGGGTGTTGTTTTTAAAAATTTACATTTTTTCTTTTTTTTTCTTTTTTGGCTTTTTTTTAAAAATTTTTTTCAAAATTTTTTAAGAAAAATTTTTAAAAAATGTTTTTAAAGGTGTTTTTTTTGAAAAAAAGGGTTTTTAGGACCCCAAAAAAAAAATTACAAATTTTAAATTTTGGGGGGTTTTTTTCCCCCCAAATTGGAAAAAAGCCAGCGGAAAAGGGGGGCATTTAAAAGGGCCCCCGGCCCTTTTGGGGGGGGCCCCATTTAAGGCCCCCGGGGGGTTTAGCCGGGGGCCCCTTTAACCGACCCTTTATTTTTCCCGGATATCCCTTTTGGGGAAAAAAATTTTTCCCAAAAAAGTTTTCTTATTTAATTTTTTCTGACTAAAAACCCCATCAGATAAAAACCTTTTTTCCCCCCCTCTTTGGATCTATTTTAAAAAAGGCCCCCCTTTTGTGAACCCCTTTTTAGCATCCTTTTTTTGTTTAGGGGGCCTTTTTTTTCTTTGAAAATTAGAATTCCCCCTTTTTAAAATGTAGGGTTTTTTGTTTTTTTTAATTCCTTTTTTAAAATTTTATGTTTTTCAAAATTTTTTTTTTTAAGGAAAAAAAAGTTTTTTTGTGAAAAAACTTGAAGGGGGTTTTTTGCTATTGGGGTTTCCCCAATTTTTTTTTTTTCTTTTATGCCTTTTTTTAAAATTTTTTTTTGTTTTTCAAAAATGAAAATTTCCCTTGCATATTTTTTTCAAAAATTTTTTTTTGCAATTTTTCCTTTAAAGTTCTTAAAATTTTTTGGGAAAAATGATGAAAACCATAAAATTTAAAAAAAAAAAGTCATTGTATTCGTTATAGGAAAGGGTTTTTATGGGAATTTTTTATTTTAAAAAATCCCCCCCTTTGGAAAATTTTTTTTTTAATTGAAAATTTTTTGAAGAAATGTAAAAGGGGGCGGGAAAAAAAAAATTTTTAGGTTTTATCAGGAAATTTCCCCCGTAAAATTTTTAAAAATTCATGTGGAAAGCAGCGTTATTTGGTTTTTTTTTTGAAAAATGACCCAAGTGTTTCAAAAAAAAATTTTTATTAAAAATTTTTACTAAAGGGGTTAGGGGGGGAAAAAATTTTAAAATATTAGGAAACCCCAAAAAATTTGGGGGGAAATTTTTTTTTTTTGAATTAGAATCCTCCCTTTTTATTTGACTTTGGGGGGGAAAATTAAAATTTTTTAAAAAAAGGGAAAAATTAATTTAAAAAAAATAAAAAAGGTTTTTTTTTTTTTAAAATTTTTTGGAAAAAAAAATATAGCTATTTTTTTTATAACATGAAGGGAAAAAGATTAGTAAAAAATTAGGGTTTTGGGTTTTTTTTTCCCTCATCAAAAATTTTTTATTTTTCAAAAACCCAAAATTTTCTTTTTTTAAAATTTTTTTTTAAAATTTTTTTTAAAATTTTTATCAAAAATTTATTGCCTTAAAAAAAAAGTTTTTAAAATTTTAAAAGGGCTTTTTTTTAAACAAAATTGTGGTTGACACTTTCTCTCCCCCTATATTACTTGACCGATTCGGTACATTCCCCGGGTTTTTTTTACGCTCATTTTATATTTTTTTTGGGTTTTGGATCGGGTGTTGCCGTGAAAAAAAACCCAAGCGGTTTAGGAGTTCCCCAAATTTTCGCCCAGAGGGGCCGGTTTGAAATTGGCCTTTTCCGAAAAGGGTGCCGGGCGGACTTTTTTTTAATTTTGGGGGTTTCCCTTTGGGGGAAAAAGGGAAATAGAATGTTTTTTTTTGTTGGGGTTTTCTGGGCCCCGCCTAAAGAATTTTTTTAAAAGAAAACCCCAAAAGAAAAAGGGAGGAGGCGGCCGGAGGGAAAAACCCAGGAAGGGGGAAATGCTCCGGGGGTTTTTGAAAAAAATTTTGGTTTGGTTGGAAACCAAAGTTTTTTCGTGTTAAAAATTTTTTTTTTGGGTTTTTAATTTTTTTTTTTGTTTTGCTTTTTTTTTAAAAAATTTTTTTTAGTGGTTTTTTTTTTATACCTTTCCCCTTTGAAAACCCCCTTTGAGTATCATGTGCAGAATTGTTAAAGTTAAAAAATTTTTTTCTATTATTGGTTTGTTCATGTTGCAATTATAGTTTATTCATCTTGATATGTGCGCTTTTTTGGATGGAATTATTCTTGTTTTTAAAGATTGAAAAATCATAATAGAGTAAAATCTTGCATGAATAAAAAGACTCCTTGTAATCCTAGAGATGGTTATAGGAGGTCTTTGTATTGAACGAGGTCATTGCGGTCGGGTTCAATTGAGGTCCTAGAATTCTATTGCAATCTTGTTTAAATGTTAATTAAAGAGAGATCTTAATTGGCTTAATTAGGATTAGGGATTATTGATCTTGAAAAAAGATTTAAAAATCTATTGTAAGAAACTCCCCCAGACCCAAAAAGTTTGGTTTTAAAACCCATTGGATAGTGTGGAATTAAAGTAAAAGATACATGAGAATTGGGGGTGGTTCTTGGGCGGGTTTTATGTTTAGTTCTTTGAATTAATTAAGGGGGGTGTTTGATTACATTTACTTTGAAAAATTTTATTTGTTTCTTTCAGGTTTGGGCCCATTTAATTGGGAAAAGGGGGTTGAGTCTAATTTGGGAGAAGTTAGATATTTGGGAATCTTTTAGTACTAGTATTTATAAGTCTTCGTGGGATCGAAAATTTATACCCCCCTTTTTTGGTTTAATACTGCTAGTCGATAGGTACATTGCCTGAAACTGATCGAAAGTTTAGGATTGAGTAGGGGTTTTTTTTAAACTTGTTAAAAAGGTAGATGTCCCATCAATAACATCTGGTAAGGAATTAGTTTTTTTCTTTTTCTATCCCTTTTCATGCTTTTTTAGGTTCCATTTTAAATTTTAAAAGGTTCATGCCATTTTTTAATCGTGCATTGTTAAAGTGAGTCCTAAATTGCATTTTTGTACATGTAATTGGTTTTAAAGGGCACATCAATAATTTACCAAGGGCCCCGGGGGCATAAAAAATTTAGGTTGGCGCTTTTCCTAGGTAGTTTTAAAAATTTTAACCCGGGTTTGCTTTATGTTGTTTCAAGCTAATTTTCTTTGTATTTTCCCAAATTTGCTTTATTTTTCTTTAAGCTGCTTTAGGGAAACCCTTTTGGGTTTCAAACATAAGATAGTTTTTTTCATATTATTTTGGGGGGAAAAGATTGGATCTTTTAAACTCAATTTTCATTTTCCCCTTATCAATCCTTGGAAATTTTGGCAAAATGAAGGTATCAGGGTTGTTTTACCCCAAAATCAAAAAAGCCGTGCTAGGACTATTCCCCTTACTAGTTCCTTTATATCTACTAAGAGTTTAGGGGTTATTTTTTTTTATTTAGATTTTTTTTTTTTAGGTCATTGTGTGAATTACGGTTAGGTTTTCAGTTGCTTGTTCTTCATTGGGATTCGGCCCCAAACATAATTTGGGATTTTTAAACAAGGTTAAAAGGGAAAAATTGTAACGTGGATTGCCCTTTTTTTGGGGAAAAAGAAAAAAAAAAAAGGGTTTTGCCATGAGCACCTTGAATTTTTTGATTTTTGAATTGAAAATGGGGTTGTTACATGATTTAGTTGTGATTAATTGAGTATTTTGAATTGAAATTAGGGTTTATATCGTAATTTTATATGGGCTATGTGATTGTGATTTAAGGATTGGACGAAGGTTGAGATTAGGGTTTATGTTGTGGTGATGTGCCTTTTTAAACCCAAAATTAAGCACATGCAAAGAATAAAGAAACAACTTCAAATTCCCCAATTAAAAACCGGTTTAATGGAATAAGGGAAATTTTGTGAACCCTAATTTGGGATGTAATGAAACCAAAAAAGCTCAAAGGGTTTCAATTAACAATCCCAAAAATGATAATCTTTCTAATAAAAAAAATCACAAGTAATTCCAAGTAAATTACACCCCAAGAACAACAAGATCCCCCCTTCCCCCATACTTTCCCCAAAAAAAGTTCCGCGGTTCAAAATGTTGCTAAATTGAAGGTTTTAAAAATAAGGCTAAAAAACCTTTTAATTTTAAACAACAAGAATTGGATTACAAATGCAATCAAATTCGGTTAATAAAAACATCCAATTTTAACCCCAGTTTCTACCATAAGGGGAAAAAAAGGGAAAATTTAAAAAAGAAAAAATTTATATTTTCTAAAAAATTTAAAATTAAAACCACTCACCACGCCCCAAAAATTTGGGGTTTGAAAATTTTAAGAGAATTGAATTAGGAATAAGCCTTAAAAACCCCCTATGAAAAAATGAATTTCTTTTTTTTAAAAAAAAGGCCTCCTCAAACCCTATTTAAGAAAATATTTTACTTGCTCCCTTTAGGGTTTTAAAAAAATTTCACAAAATTTTCAAAATATCCCTTTTAGGAGGCCTTTCCCAAAAAGAAAAATTTCAAAAAAAAAAAAAAAGTTTTCCAAATGAAAAACATAAAACCCCCCTGGGAAAAAAAAAAAAAATTTTAAAAAAAATTGGTCCTAAGATGCCGGTCTTTTTCCCTTGGATTCGGGGCCCCCGCTCATCACCCTTTAGGTAGTCCCAAAATAACCCACAACAATTTTTTGTTTAGTTTTTCCTCCCCCCGAAACCCCCATTTTAAATGTTCCTTTTGGAAAAAATTAAAAAGGAATTTAAAAAAAAAGGGGTTAGAAATAAAAATTTTCCCGGGTCATTTGCTCATGGGCCCTCATGCCAAATTTTGAAATCCTTTGGTTCTTGCCCAATGATAGGTTTTATGGATTTTGTTTTTCCCATCACCCTTAAAAAGGGTCAAAAATTTTTGTCCCCAAAATTGGTAAAAAAAAATTTTCAGTTTGAGTCTGTTTTTTTTTGAAACCCCTTTGAAGAAGTTCTCTCAGAACCCCCAAAAACTAAAAAAACCTTGGGGGGTGATTGTTTTTTTCCCCCCTCTATTTTAGGAAGTATTTATCTACAAACAAAAATGCTCCCCTTACCACAAAAAATCCCCCCCCTTTAAAAACTTATTCCCCAAAAAAATTTTTCCTTTTCTAACTTTTTGTATGGTGATCCTAGGGGTTTTTAATGGTTGGGCCCCCAATACTCATTGCTCTTTGAAACCCCCGAAAGGGGAACATTTAAATTCTTTAAAAATTTGGCCCCTTTTAAAGAAAAACCTCTGAATCAACCTTTAAAAACCCCCCAAAAGTTTACTCAACTAAATAGGCCTTATTTTCTTTAAAGGTGAACATAACTTTTTTCCCCCAAATTTTGGGCCCTTTGGGAGTTTTGTCACTGACTTGATTTAGGCCAAAGGGGTTTGGGCACAGGTTTACAAATTTTTGCCTTTAAAGGGGTTTGGGTTAACTGTCATGGGCCCCCTGAGGGGCTATGATTTTTTGTTTAAAACCCCCTTTAAAAAAACTGAAGGGACATCGGATTCAAAAAAAATTTATTTTCCCCCTTTTAGAATACTTTAAATTTTCCCCAAAACCTTTATGAAAGCCCCCCTTCATAAACCCAAAAGGCCCCGCCAAGTAATAAGGGATTTTCAATTTTGGGAAAATACCACCAAATTTATAAAATTTTTTACCCCCACATGAATTTGGTTTCCCCACCCTTTTGGGGGGCCTTTTCAAACCCCCCCTTTACAAACCCCAAAAAAAAAGGTTTCGGTTCGGATGTGGAGGTAGCAAATTTTGTTTCGAATTTCTAAGATGTTTTTACCCATTGGATACCTCCCCTTTAAATATAAGGGGGCACAAAAATTTTTCCTTTTACCCACAAAAGATGGAAAAAATTTTTTTCCCCTTTTTTTACATCCCTTTGGAAAGTAGTCAAGCCCCCGCAATTTTTTATATAAGAAACATTCATAGACATGTTTTTGGGTCAAACCCCCAAAAAAATAAAATTTTTGCCACTTCCCCAGTTAAGTCCAACTAACCCAAAAAAGTAAATTTTAAATACTTTCAATAATAGAATTAAATTCAAAAAAGGGGGTTTTTTAAATAACTATTTTTATTTCTTTCCCCATTTTAAAGGGTTTTTTTAAATTTTTAAAAATTTTACTACTCAAAAAAAATTCCTTTTTTTAAATTTTTTTACATTAAAAAAACAAATTTTGGGAACCCTTAAAACAAGCCAAATGCAAAACCCCACCCAAAATTTCCCTTTTCACGGTTCCCCCCCAACCCGCCCCTGCAACAATTCTTTAATTTAAAAAAAAAACAAAAAAACCAGCCAAAAAAAACACCCCCACCCTTCAAAATTTACAAAAATTAAAAAAAACCCCACACATTCCCTTCAAGTCATGGTGCACTTAACCCCCTTCCCCAAAAATTATAAAACCCGGGAACTTTTCTCTACTGACAAGGTGCACTCCTTTTAGCAACAATAAAATTTTCACACAAACTTCTTTTGCAAAACCCCAAAAACCCAAACTTCACAAAAAAAAGGGAGCAAGCAAAAATTCAAAAAAATTCCCAAATTTCAACCTTCTCCCAAAAAAAGGGGGGAAATTTTAAAAACAAAAAAAAAAACCCTTTTGCTACTTAATAAACTTCAAAAAAATGGTTTGTTTGGAAAATTTTTTAAATTTTACCAAATTTACTTTCTTTTTTTTTTTCCTTGGGTTTTACTATTAAATACACAATTGGCAGCAAAATTAAAAAACCCCTTTTTAACACACCATTCACCCCCACCCCAAAAAACCCCCCTTTTTCTCACGGTTTACAAGCTTCACGCCCCCCCCCACAAAATTTTTTTATAAAACCCCCTAAAACCCCACCAAATGTATACAACCTTTAGTAAATTAAAAAGGATTAACACCAAAACACCATCAAAAAACCCCGGGACAATTTCACTTCTACAAAATTTTTAAAAAATCAACTTTAAACAAGATAAAGGGGTCACCCCAAACCCTATTTTTAAAAAGTATTTTTTATTTCCCCTTTGGGGGTTTGAAAAAAACAAAAATTACAATTATGCCACTTTTGGGTGGCCCGGGCCTAAAAGAAAAAAAATAAAAAAAAAAAAATTTTCCAAAATTTATTTAAAAAATGAATAGTAAAGCAAAATAAAAATATAAAAAAAATTTTCTTCAAGTTTTCCCCTCTTTAAAAGGATTTGTCACCCAAAACCTCATAGTTTAGGTTGGTCCCTGGGTTAAACCACAAGCTGGGGTTTTAATGATTTGTCCTCGCCCTATAAACCCAATTAAATGTGCCTGTTGGGGAAAAAAAAATAAAATTTAATAAGAAAAAAGGTTAGTAAATGAAAAATTCCGGGGCGTTTGCCAAAAGGCCCCATCGCCAAGATTAAAAACCTTTGGTTCTTTTTTGAAGGGCTTGTCGGATTTTTTTTTTTCCCACAGTGGTTTTTTTGGTTGTGATATAAGGATTTAGTAAATTGAAATTTCATTAGGGGATTGTGATTTAGGAATATTGGGTTGAGCCTGCTCAGCAAAAATTTTTCGAATGATAGTGTGAGGGGGAAAATTGGGGGGGGGAAAACCCCTAGCAAAATTTGAGGGGAGGGCGGGGGTGTTTGTGTAAGTGGAGGAAAAAAAATTGAAGAGCAATTCAAGATTAAACCCCTTGTTTTAGTCTCGCCCTGCAATTGATAGATAGCACTTCCCCCCAAAAACAAAGGGAAAACCCCAAACCCCCCAACCCCAAGAGCCATTAAAATCTCTAGGGGGAAAGGGGAATTTTGGGGGGGAATAGGGGAAGGAAAAAGGGGGAAATTACCCTGCCTAACTAGAAGAAAGAGATGATAATTTTGAAGATGAATTTTGTCACAACTGTGAGTTCAACCACCTAGGGTTTTAGAATATGTGAAATTACAGATGCCTTCCTTTGCTAGAAGAGGATTTGTAGAGGATTATCTTAATTGGGAGGATAAGGTGGAAGGAATTTTTGAATGTTATGAGATTAATGACAATACTCGAGTACATCTAGCAGACAGTTGAGTTTATAAGGTATGGTGCCTTATAGTAGAAAATACATTATGGCTAGTAGGAGGAGAGATAAAGATGCTGAGATCCGTACTTAGTGGGAAATGAAAAGGGTTATGAGGAAGAGATTTATACCAGAGCATTATAGACAAGAGTTATTCATGCATCTCAAAACATTGAGATAAGGAGGCAAAACCGTTGATGAGTATGTCTAAGAATTTGTGATGTGCCTAAAGGGGGGGTCAAGCATAATCAAATAAAAGGGATGAATTGTCAAAGATCATCCACGCCACAAACAAAGGGAAATACCTCAATATTCCAAAAGAGAACCGAAATTGTGATGATAACAATATATGATATGAACAACAATCGATGGATAGAACATGAAATGGGATTCCAATTCAATTCAAAAGTCCTTCAAATTCCAAATCTTAGAACCCTAATTTCATAAGAACAAAAAGTACATAAAAGTAACTAAATCCTCACCAGATATGACTCACTAGTTTGGAATTAGGATCAACTTGTAATTTGTTGATATGACTCACAACAAATCCAAGCCAACTCGCCACAATTTCACACTTGAAATTGATAAGAGCATATGCTTGCAAGAGGAGACTCTCTCACGGCACAAAGGGGTGTTTTTCTCACAATATCAATAAGCTCCTCAAAAACCCTAATTTGCAAGTATTTATACTTGCACCCTTTAGGGTTAAAATGACCAGAAAATCACAACTATGCCACTATAGGGTGGCCGGTCCTAAAGGTAAAATACAACCAAATAAATGTCCCAAAAGCTTACAAAATAAATGGTTCAAAAATAAATTACAAATAAAGAAAATAATCTTCAGCAGGCTAGCTTCATAATGGAATCCGTCGGTTCAACTCATCGCCGGTTCAGGTCGGTCCATAGATAACCCACAAGCTGAGTCTTAGTGAGTTTGTCCATCGCCTTGTGAAACCAAATAAGCATACTGTTGGAACATACAATTCATGAACAAGATAAAAGAGGTTAGATAATAATTTATTCCGAGGTTGATCTGCTCGAAATGAGCCCTCATCGCCAAGATTTGAACTCCTTCAATTTTTGTCCTAATGATAAGTCTTATCGGATTTTTATTCCATCAATTTGAGACATTAATGATTCGATGTGGAGTTGTTGAACCTCCTGAATAAACGATGGCACGATTTGTGTCAAGTCTAAAATATGAGATTACAACGATATGACACCCTTGATGAAGCCATCCGATTGGCCTTAAAAGTTAAGAGGCAGAGGCATTTTTAAACCTTATAAAGTGCCAAGTAAACAGGTATGGATCCTCTAATAAACTATATGGGTCAGATAGTAAGAATGCGGAAAAGAATGTAGCTATTCAAATGATAGAGGGAGTAAGAATTTTCTAGAAAGGGGAAAGCAAGTGTTGGGACTAAGAATAAATAGATAATAGTTGATTCATCAAGAGAAAAAACTCGTCAAATCAAATGCTTCAAAGTTTGGGTTTTGGACATATGGCTACTCAATGTCTAAATTAAAGGGTGATAGCTGCTATGGGGTGGAGAGATGTTG
>JBBMOL010001111.1:0-48742 GCA_037954665.1 Laguncularia racemosa
ACAATGCTTGAAGAGGAAAAGGTTATACGAACAGCAAATTGAGCAACTAGGAAACTTTCAACTACGTATTCATGATCAGGTGACTTTGGTTTCCTTTCTTAATTAGTTGACGATCAGGCTAGTAGCTCTTGTTAATTACTGAGCTTGTGGAATTTAACTCACATGTTATCTGTTTAATTGTTTCAGATGATAATGTTAGAAGGAGCAAAGGCTACAACTGAGACTGTAGATGCTTTAAGAACTGGGGCTTCAGCGATGAAGGCAATGCAGAAAGCAACGTATGTGTAATGATTTAGTTTGTTTTTTCCTTTTATCCGTGTTGTGTTATCGCTGTTGTTTGCATAGGTGTTTCTTAAGCATGTAAGATTGGGGTCATTTTTTTCCTCCTGTTCAGATGAAAGCTAAGATAAAGTAAATGACTTGTTTTATAGGAATATTGATGATGTCGACAAGACCATGGATGAGATTAATGAGCAGACTGAGAATATGAAACAGATCCAGGAAGCATTGTCTACTCCAATTGGCGCAGCAGCTGATTTTGATGAGGTTCATTTCCTCAGTACTCATTCTGTATTTTATGATGTTTTAGTTTATCAAAAAGGGGTTATCTCGTTGCTTGGTTTTTGGACTAAGGGGTGAAATTAACATATGCTCATTTCTCTGTATCACCAGGATGAACTGGAAGCAGAACTTGAAGAGCTGGAAGGTGCTGAGTTGGAAGAACAGCTCCTTCAGCCTGCTACAACGGCTCCTGCAGCTCCGATTCATGCTCCAGCTGTTCAACGGCCAGCTCGTCCTACTCCTCAGAGGACTGCTGAGGAAGACGAACTTGCTGCATTGCAGGCAGAGATGGCACTTTGAGCAGGTTGCTTTTCTATTTGAGTTCAATCTTAACAGACTTCATTTCAGTCATACCAGCGGCTGTTTTACAATTTGTGGTCCTCTTTTCTTCTTTTTTTCTAATATGGAAAAGCAAACATTGCACAATTCGAGAGAAATATTTATTTTATGGATTTTTTCATTGATGTCTGTAAAGCTAGAGAGCAAGAGGACCTTTTTACCTATCAAGAGTATTGCAGCATAAACTGTTGATTTCAATCTTGATGTTACTTTTTCAGTGTCCCTTCGATGCTGAATTCCAATGAGTTATCAAAGACATTTTTGCACATATATTTAAATGTCTATGCACCGGATGCTACATTTTCGAAAATATAAAGGCATTTTTGAAATTTATATCATGTTTATAGTTGATGAATTATCATCATTTAATACTTGTTATAGATTTTGCAGGCATTGCTTCTGAGATGAGGCTGTGTAAAGAGCTTCCCAAATTGATAGTGGAGATTTCTGGTGTTTTGGATGCACTGCAGTGTACACTGTTGCATCTGTCTTCTTGTGTGGATTTATAATAGATAGACGTGTATATAAAGGTGGAATCAATCAAGTGAGTTCCCCTTTGAGCCGCATTCTGGTTCATGATGAATATAAGCTGTCGTTTCTCCAATGTTAAGACATTTATTTTCATTTTCTTAATTGTTCAAAACAATTTATGAGGAGTGAGCCATTCTCGTGCCCATTGTTTTCTCAGTTTTCCTACTTGGGAACCTTTTAGCTCTGTGTCATGTAGAGTTGAATGGCATAGGCGATTGTATTGAGATAGTTTCAGTGTACTGGAGAGATTTTTGCTCCTTTTTGATCTCCCCTGCTTATTCTCTATGTTTTTAGTAACTTCTCCACAATGGTGGAATAGAGATTCCCTCCCCTGTTGTAATGAGCCGTTCGAGTCCAGTAGTCTTCGATCATACAATTGTTCATAGGCTCTCTTGGCACCTCTCTCTTGTTAGATGGATGACTCTCGTTTCTGATGAAGGTGGGATAGGATCCAATCTACGAAAGAGAAGTTTGATGCATTTTCTAAAGGCATTTGTAGTTGAAATTGGTCGCATAAAAATTAAAATGCTCATTTGTTACAACTCAGCTGGTTTAAGGCAAACAATAGGCTATTTTATTGATTTTTAGTAGGAAAAATGGGTAGAGAGACTCCAGCTATGAAACCTCCTTCAGCACTCTGCTCAGCCATCAACTAGGTAAAGTTTCTACCTAGCTTGGAATAGCTACAATACATGTATTTATAACCTATGAAACAGTTATAAAGATATCTAGATAGTTCTGCAATCTTCTAGAAGAAATACAAAGAAAAATATCTCTAGATAAGCAAATACACTATAGTAACTAAGTGTTATTCCCACGTCTTGTGTACACAATGGGTAATAGGCTTAACACTTAGAGGAATCATAACAATATCTCCCTAGAAGAACTGACCTTGTCCCTAAGGTCAAATGTAGGAAACTGCGGGTGAAAAGCATCCCAATCCATCTAAGAAGCATCATTCACGAAATGGCAGTGCCATTGGATAAGAAACTGAGGAACTTCTTGGCCATCGCAAAGAAAAAAATGACTACCCAAAATGCAAGTAGGTTGACATGCAGGGTAAATCAGAAGATAATTCAGCAGGCAAGGAAGAAGAAACAAGATGATCACCCACATGACGTTTCAACAGTGAGACATGAAAAACAGGATGAATTCGATAGCCTTCTGTTAATTGCAACTTATAAGCAACAGGACCAAGTCATTCCACAATGCGAAAGGGACCAAAATTGTGAGGTGCAAGCTTCGGAGAAATAGAAGAAAATATAGAAGTCTAAGAATGATGCCGAAGCTTCAAATAAACCGAATCCCTCACAACATACTTCATAGGACGACGGTGCTTGTTGACAGAAAAACACATACGAAGCTGAGAGCATTTTAAATTATAACGGAGTTGTTGCAACACCTCATCTCGAGTGCATAGATCATCATGTAAAGAGGGAACGGAAGCATCGCATAAATAGGTAGCTAAAGTCAGAGGCTTGTGACCATAAACGACCTCAAAAGGGGTTATACCCGCAGTCATGTGAAAAGAAGTGTTGTAAGAACACTCTGCCCAAGACAACCAATCAGCCCGAGCATGAGGTTGATCCAAAGCAAAACAACGTAAATATGCTTCCAAACAACGATTAAGAATCTTGGTTTGACCATTCAATTTGGGATGATAAGCGATACTAAATAGTAAATGAGTGCCTTGCAACCAAAAAAGCTTGCGCCAAAATGCACCAACAAATAAAGGATCCTTATCACTGATAATAGAGTGGGGAACCCGTGAAGTCAATGATAATTCTTGATTAACCTTTTGTGAAAATCATCACAAATAATAAATCTTAGATCTTTCATGTTTGATCATTAAGAATTAATCAATAAATATGTGGAAGCGTACCTGAATCCATTGCGATCCACGATTCTTAGATTGTGTGGTTGGCCTTTCAGATTAATACGTTTTCTCTGAGAGATCCCTTTTATTTTCTCTCTATAGTCTATCTGATGATGGGATTCAAAGAGACAAGAAAATGACGCATGACCTAAGGCCAAAAACCCACTATTTTTTTAGAAAAACAATATGTTACTTTTTTTGTATTTCTATTTTAGCCCATATAAAAATGGAAACTACCCTAAGGTCTCTAAAATTTAAAATGGGCCTTATCCTATTAGATACTTTAAAGACTAAAAATATCCAAATCTTATTGATATTTTTAAATTTGATTTTAACAAATTATAAAAAACCCCAAAAAACTTTATAATTGTTTAACTAAAAGGGCCCAATTTTAAAATTAAGGATCCAAGTCTCTCACTTGGTTTATATGTATAATTTAAAATTTGTTGTGCAAAACCATATGGTCAAATTTGCTATCATGAACAAAATTTGTTTTTTTAACCAATCTGGTCCCATTTAAAAATCAAAAAAGGATAAAATTGGTTTTCCCATTACATTTATCATAACTCAAACCCATCAATGGTCACAATGCTGAAAAAATTGAAGGGACTGGATTATAAATATGGATGTGTAGCAAAAAAAATTCCATGCAAAGTAAATCTTAACATGTCTATTTTCTACGGGTCCCCCATAAACCTTAGGGAGCTCAAACCATAAACCAAAAACAGAGTGTAGGAAAACAAATACTTTATTTTGCAGAAGATATCCTTAAAAAAATAAAAAATTAAAAACAACTTATTAAGTTTGTCTATAAACAAAAATGCATTCAAGGTAACAAACCCCCACTAAAAAAAAAAGGGTTACTTAAAGTCAGGGAACCCATATGGGCATGTGCTCATGAAACATTTTGGGGTTGCCCCCTTTTTGCGAGCGGATCCGCGATCATAGAGTTTGTTTTTTTTATGCTCTTTAGACAACTGTCCCTTTTAAACTCTTTCTTTTACAATTTGGGAACTTGTGTCTATATGTTTTGACTTCGTCGAGCTCCTTTTGGGTTGTTAGAAAAAAGGAACTGCTGACTTTTTGTCAAAAAAATAATTTTTTTTAGCCTATTAATAGTATCCACAATGCGCAGCCTTGTGCAAAAATTTTCCCAATTTTTATTCCATGATTGGAGGGCCTCAAAAACTTTGAAAAAAATTTCTATTTCCATAGTAGAAAAAGGGAAACAAGGGATTTTTTTATACTCTTCCAAGAGACGGGCCCCCCCCCCAAAAACAGATATATGTTTTTTTGATGTAGATTATACTATCTTGGAATTCAGAAAAATCGGAATCAAATCCCCAACGTTTCCGTTTTTGATCAAAATTTCGATGGTTTAAGCATGTAATCTTTTGTTCCCCTTTTAATCCCAAAAAAAACCCGTTTGGCGCTTTCCAAGGGTTTCTAATCCTGGATTACTAAATTATCTGCCCAACATTCCTGAAATTGTTGCAATATCGGGAAAGCGTAAAAACCTGAGCATACATTGACTCCATACTACTGATTTTTTAGGGAATCTTTTTTTCATTTTTCCCTTTTTCCCCAAAAAACATTCTTAGGGCACTGACTAAGGGGTAAATTTTTCTCCTTTGGCTCAGGTTTTTTAAATTGGTTTGCAATTTTGCTTTTCCATCCTTTTGATTACCTTTTCGATAAGCCCTTTTTTGATAATCCAAGGGGTACCTCGGAGCAATCTCGAGGGGTTTTTTATTCCAAAAAACCCCAAAAAAGGCGTCCCCAAAAATCTTTTATCTCAAAATTCTCAGCTAGAAATCTCTTGGTTTTGTGCAATAGGCCTATATCATTGTTGGCAAGCAAAATTTCTTTTAACTATAAAACCAAAAAAATAGGGTTGCCCCCCACAGAAATTATGGTATATCAATCATTGACCAAATTTTGTCTCAAAAACCAAGGGGAAGTGATCACTTGATGAAATTTGAAAAGCCATTGTCGAGATGCTTGCTTAAGTTTCCCTAGTGGATTTTTTAAAATTTTTAAAAATATTCCCTTTGGGTCTCCCCATACAAAAAATTTTTTGGTTGTACCATATAGACGTTTTATCAATTTTACCTTTTAGGAAGGCGGTCTTTAAATCCATTGATGGTTTTAAATCAAATTGTGCCACTAATGCCATTATAAACCAAAAAAAGTCCCTTTTGAAAAAACCCGGGGGAGAAAAATCTCTTTATAGTCGATGCCTTCTTTCTGTGTAAAGCCCCTTTTCAAAAAGACGAGCCTTTACCTCTCCACATTGCCTTTTGAATCCCTCTTGTTCTTAAATATCCATTTGCAACCAATAGGCTTCATACCTTTTTTGGGAATGGGACAAGATCTCAGACGGGCAGTGTCTTTCATAGACTTTTTCTCTTCATTTATGGCATCAATCCACTTCCCAAGATTTTGAATTTCAATGGTTGACGAAATTTTATTGGATCATTTCCATCATTCCAATGTCAACCTCACGTTCTTGAAGAAAAACGATGTAAATCTTTTGGCAACGCACTTTTCTTTGGGCTAGTGGATCTTCTCAATGGCATAGGTTCTTGAGGGGGTTGAGTTTGTTCTTTTGGGGAAAAGTATCTTGAAGGGGGTCTCCAGTATTGTCTTGTTCAAAATTTTGTCTTGAAAAAGATTAGGAATAGAATCTTTACCAAATTCCCCAAAAACACCCGGGGGGAATATTAACGTATTTTCCTCTTCAAAGACAATATTTTCTAACCCTATCTCCCCCGGGGAAAAATCGACATCCTCAAAGAACCCAGCTTTTTCCCCACTCAAATATTGGGTTTAGGTTTTGGGATCATAGAACTTGAAACCCCCCTTTATCTTTCAGAGTACCCAAAAAAATAGAAAAATTTCTGTTCTTGAGTCTAGTTTCTTTTCATTGAGTTATAAGGTCGTGCCCTTTGCGGGGGCCCCCACACAGGGAAAAGTTTTAGGGCCCCAGGGGTTTTTTTCAGTCCAAAGTTCATAAGGGGATTTGTTATTTTCTTTGTTGGAACCCTGTTAAGGATATATTTCTGCAGTCTTAAGTACTTCTCCCCCTAATGATTTTGGTAAGGTGGAGTGACAAATCATACTCCTTACCATGCCCTTTAAGCGTCCTGTTTCGTCTTTCGGCAACACCATTCATAGTGGGTGAACCGGGGCGTATGTATTGTGGGACAATCCCGCATTCCTTTTAGGAATTTAGCAAAAGGTCTTGGACGTTGTTCACTGAACCATCATATCTACCGTAGTTTTTTTCCACCACGATCAATCTAATGCTTTTAATCCTTTTTGTTAGTTGGTTTCTCAACTTCAGCCTTATAATTTTTAAAAATATCCAAGGACTGTGACTTTTTCATGAATGAGATAAAGATAGCCATATCGTGAGAAACGTCTATAAAACGTTATAAATATTGTTGACCATTCCAAGCAACTGTAGGGAATAGCCCACAAATTTTGGGTATGTATAAGTTCTAAGATGTCTAAGGTCCTATTGGCGTCAAATTCCTTTTATTGGTTTGTTTCCCCTTTATACAGTTAATACAATCATCAAAATCTGTAAAATCCAAGGGGTTTAGAATTTCATCTGACATAAGTCTCTCCATTCTCCGTTTGGAGATATGACCTAATCTTTTGTGCCATAATGTAGTTGGATTTTCATTGGTTAATTTTCTCTTTATCCCTCGTGTACTTACTTGCAGGGATTCATTAAATGAAGCAATAATATCAATCAAGTAAAGATTATCAAAAAACAGATAGAGAACTAAATCTAACTAATTTTGAATCATGAAACAAACTAAATTTCTTTTTTCCTAAATGAACAAGAATAACCAAATTTGTCCAAAAGCAGAAACAGAAATCAAATTCCGTCTAAATGACGGTACAATGAATTTTCATTAAGATCCAAATAAAATCTAGTCTTTAATAATAATCTAAACTTCCTAATTGCTTCAACTTCAGCTGTCTTACCGTTACCCACATAGATGTATTTTCACCATCACTTGGTTTTCAGCAAGTAGGCAATCCTGCATAGACACATTGATGTGAGTTGTTGCACCAGAATCTATCCCCCAAAGTGTCTATGGGTACCGAAGTTAAATTAACCTTAGAACAAACCAAATTAAGAAGGTACCTTTTTTTAGCACGCCAAGCATGATAATTGGTGCACTGCTTCTTATAATTTCCCTACAGCTTCATAGAAGTGACAACCAATACCATTTGATGCATCCGACTTCTTTAGATGTGTCTTCTGAGGTACCATATTTGCAGCTTCTTTATCTCTTTTCCTTTTGTTATCTTTATTCCTATTCTTAGGAGTTAAGGCTAGGTGAGCACTCTCAATCTCATCTTGTTTTAGCCTTTCCTCTTCTTGAAACACAGTGTGAGATGAGCTCATTCAGAGACCAAGTCTCTTTCTGACAATTATAGCTCACTTTAAACTGGCTAAACTATGTTTGGGAAAAGAAATCAAAACCAAATGGGACTAGTAAGTCCTCTGTGAGGTCTAGCTTGAGTGCCTTAGCTTGGAAGCAAGATGAGACATCTCCATGATGTACTCCCTAATATTGCCCTTGCCTTTTGTACTTCATTGAGATTAGGTTTGCCAAGAGTGTACTTAATTTTTGCCTTTTCTTCTTAGCAAACCTTTTCTCAATTTCATCAAGGAACTCCTTAGTCTTAGTTATCTTATCAGATATTGTACCTCTAAATGCTTCTAGAATGGCCTTCTTTATGATCATCATACACATGCGGTTTGATTTCTCCCACTTTTCCCCTCTCCCTCTTGTCATCAAAGGTACTTTTATCAGTAAGAGGTGAAGGAGAATTAGTCCTTAATGCAAGGTTGAGATCCATAACTCCAATTACTATCAATTTTTTATCTTTCCACACTTGAATTTTGTGCCATTTAGCATAGGGATGGAATTGATGTTGGCAGTAATATTAGCAGGATTATTCATAGCTGAATAAGAACAACAAACAAATAAACAGCTTACATAACCTTACAACAAAATAATAATAATAAATTCAAATGAAGGTAACCCCATATCAAAATACCGGGTAGGCCATTAATATTTCATCTTTGGACAAAACATTAACTACTAAGTGATATCTTGGCGTAGTAATCAAACACTGACAATAAGAACACATCAAACAATAAAACTTCCTTTGGGCCGATTTATTGTTCACATGTAAAACTAAATAATCATTACGATTTAAATTACCACAGGTGCACTTGCAATTCTATTAAACATTAACCTTCCATTGGGCCGTTTAAAAATTCATAGAAGTTGTAAACACACAACCTTTTATTTTTTGAAATAAATTAATTTTTTGCAAGAGGTACCACTTTTGGAATATGTTGCTTCAATTAATTCATTTCAAAATACATATAAACATACCAATATTAAAATTTTTAAAATTATATAAAACTTTGAGTCAAAGGCAACTCTAATTTTAGTTTAAAACTTATTGGGTCTAAACACTAATATCCAAATATAACTCAATAACTCAAACATTAAAATTAGAGCTCAAAGAAAAATCGGGGGTACATAAATACCAATCTATAAGTGATTATGATATATATTTGAGTCACGGTTGAAGGCACGACCAAAATATGTTGGGTTCAAAAAACTAACAGAAACTTACACAGTTTGAATACATGGCTGAAGGCGCGCCCGTGATGTTGGCCTAAAAACTAATAGAAACTCACATGGTTTGAATACACGGCCGTGAAATAACTATGGGTCGGGACCCGTGTATACGGAGAAGTTTGGCCGGGGGAGGAAGCAACTGATGCATCATTTATTGATGCGGTTCCTAATTCGTTTGAAAACGGATTGTGAAAAAAAACCTTAATCACCGGGTGGTGAATTCAATAACGGAAAGCAAAATCACCGTAGAGAGATCCGATAACATATTGGAATCATGCCGTTCCTAAATACTGTTCGTGGAATAATATTGAACAAGACAATGGCCATTGATTTTGACGCGAAAAATTGCAAGGAAATTGTTGCGATAACATATCCGAAACTGAATGGTCGGAAACCGATTTGAGACATTTACATATTTTAATGTTTGTCCAAAAACCTAATTTCCAGAATTAGGGATAATAACAACCTTATAAAAAAATAAACAAAAGTAATTCCTAATGATCAAACAATGTAGGCTCTGATACCAATTGATAATTCTTGATTAACCTTTTGTGAAAATTTCATACAAATAATAAATCCTAGATCTTTAATTTTTGATCATTAAGAATTAATCAATAAATAGGGCGGAAGCGTACCTAAAATCCATTGTGATCCACGATTCTTAGATTTGTGCGGTTGGCCTTCCAGATTAATACGTTTTCTCTGAAAGATCCCTTTTATTTTCTCTCTATAGTCTATCTGATGATGGGATTCAAAGAGACAAGAAAATGACGTATGACCTGAGGACCATAACCATTTTTTATATAGATAACTAAAAGTTACCTTTTTGGTATTTCTATTTTAGCCTATCATAAAAAAAAAAATTACCCATAAGGTCTCTACGCATAAAAGGAGCCATATCATATTAGATACATTAAGACTCAAATATCCAAATCTTATTGATCACTTTTAATTGATTTTTTTTTTAAACTTAATATGACAGCCCGCAATACTTAATTGTTTCACAAATAAGGCCAACATTGGATTAAGGATCCAACAGTCGAACCATTTCCCCAGCCATAAAGCAATGGGAACAGTTCGGGCATAAAAGGATCTCAGAATTTAAGAAAGGGGCATATTTAGATAGGCGAGCTATCGCAACCATATCACCTCATAACCCAAAAGACTTAGGTGAACTCTCAATAAAATCGAGATAAATGTCTTCACAAACCAAAGCAGGAATAGGAAGGACTGGACCTTATTGCGCTGACAAAACACAAGCCGCCACAAAGCCTCCACATCCTTCCTTATACCAGGCCAATAAACATTGGCAGCTAAGGCTTGTATGTCTAATACTCCGGCATAACTAGCTGTTGGAGTTGAATGGAGCTCGTGAAGAAAAAGAGAAAACCCGTTGAGACTTAGCGGGAACCACCATGCGGCTATGATGATACAAAATATTATGAGCCAAAAGATAACTGACGCAGCGCGGAAGCTAAAACGAAACGAATCCGAAATTGGATTGGTTTCACACAACAAAGACATGCGCTTTGATGCAAATTAGGTTGCGCACAACCCCAAAATTGGAGAAAACTCTCTCTCAAAGTGTATTCAAATGTATATTAAAACGTAACCCTAATCTAACTGACAAAAGAGTATTTATATGGACCCGTAAAATACCTAAAAAAGGGGAAAATCTAAACGTAAACGTGGAAAAATAATAATATACGCGTCTGGGCATGTGACGAGTGCAGTTACACGGCCGTGTCCCAAGCCGTGTCTTAACCCGTGTAAGCTTCTGTGAAAGTTCTGCAAGCCCTGTCCCAAGCCGTGCCCGGAAAACCCTGTCAGAGTCTGTGACGTTCTGCAAGCCATGTCTCAAGCCGTGCTCGAAACCGGTCAGCCTCTGTCCTCCACTATGTCCAAACCCACTATGCCCGGGCCCTGTCTCAAGCCGTGCCCGGAACCGTGTCAGCCTCTGTCCTCCACTTGTCCAAACCCTACTATGTCCAGGCCGTGTCTCAAGCCGTGCCCTGGCTCCATCATTTATAGCACGGCCGTGTGTTCAGGCCGTGTGTCCCCTGTCTCCATCATTCTCCCCCACCAATAGAGAACTCGACCCCGAGTTCTCATCCGGATATAGAGGAGTATCATCGGCATGAAAAGGTACAAATCCGCTACATTGAAAGTGCAAGATATATTCATACTTTCGGGGGTTGTACAACATATGCGTTGTCATTGATCTTGCGTACAACTTCATAGGGACCGTACTTTTCCTGGGTTTTAAGTTTCCCATACTTCCCTACAGGGAATCGCTCCTTCCGAAGGTAAACCATACCTGATTCGCCCAAATGCAAAGAGCTTCTGCCGTCTATGCTTATCTGCATCCCCTTTTTTACCGTGTGTTGGATTCCTCTATCTTTCGCTTAACTTCTTAGTGTGGGTTGGTGTTGCTCCGCCATATGTTTAGCTGCTACATCGCCCACCATGCCTTGGGTAATTTGAGCAAGTCTAGCGCATGATGTGGTGTTTTTGTGTATACCACCGAGAATGGAGACCTTCCAATAGTTCGGTGGACAGAACTGTTGTAAGCGAATTCGGCTTGAGCCAATGCTTGATCCCACTGTCCCGGTTTCTCATCGCAAATGCTTCTGATGAGGTTTCCGAGGGTTCTGTTAGTCACCACGGTCTGTCGGTCCGGTTTGAGGATGAGCGGTGCTGCTGTAATTCAGGGAGGAGTCAAACATAAACCAGAGGGTCTTCCACAAGTGACTAAGGAATTTGCTATCCCTATCTGATGTGATAGACTTTGGGACTCCATGCAGCCGCACCACTTCCTTGAAGAACAACCGTGCAATAGCCCGTACGTCGGCGGTCTTCCTGCATGGGATGAAATGAGCCATCTTGGAGAACCTGTCAACTACAACAAACACAGAGTCAGCACCTCGTTGGGTACGAGGCAAACCTAGTATGAAGTCCATCGACAAATCCTCCCAAATGTTTGAAGGCACGGGGAGAGGAGTATATAAACCAGTGTTTTGGGATTGCCCCTCAGACACTTGACAAATGTAGCACCTTTCCACAATTCGGTACACATCCCTCCTCAACCGAGGCCAAAAGTATCTAGCGGTAACTGCAGCTAATGTCTTATCTCTACCCATATGTCCCGCCAATCCTCCACCATGCAAGTCCCTGATAAGCTTTTCCCGCAAAGAAGATTCGGGAATGCACAACTGGTTCCCTTTCATCAAATATCCCTCATGTATATGGTAATCGTCACACGGTTCCCTGTTGGCACACTTAATCTAAGTGTCCTTAAAGTCGCCATCGTTCTCGTATAGTTCCTTTAGCTTTTCAAAGCCGACAATGTCTGTACTCAAAGTAAGCAGGACATTCGCTCTTCTACTCAGGGCGTCCGCGACTTTGTTTTGCACACCTGACTTGTGCATCAACCTGAAAGGAAACCTCTACAAAACTCAATCCACCTGGCGTGCATATCCTTACTAATTCGGGTCTGACCACTCAAATGTTTAAGAGCCCCACAATCCAAATACAAAATGAACTCTTTCCCGACTAGGTAGTGTTCCCACACTTTAAGGGCCCTTACCACGGCGTAAAAACTCCTTATCATAGGTAGACCAAGTCCTCCTTGCTTCACACAGCTTCTCACTGTAAAAGGCTATTGGTCTCTTTCTCCTGTGATAGTACTGCACCTACTCCGACCCCACTAGCATCGCAATCCACTTCGAACAATTTTTCAAAGTCTGGTAGAGCTAGTACAGGCGCGCTACACAATCTCTGCTTCAGGTTCATGAAGCTCAAGTTAGATTCTTCACCCCATTGGAACTTTCCCTTCTTTAGGCATTCGGTCAAGGGTGCAACAACAGTACTAAAGTGCCTAATGAACCTTCTGTAGAAACTGGCTAAGCCGAGGAAGCTTCTCAATTCCGTTACGGTTTTGGAACAGGCCATTCCCTAATTGCTTTTACCTTCTCGTCATCTACCATCACTTCCCTCACTACTAACAACAAACCCCAGAACAACAGTCGTCTTGACATAAAGGTTTCACTTTTTAAGATTAGCGAACAACTTATTCGCCTTTAATGTAGATAACACACACCTTAGATGTTCTAAGTGTTCTTCTTCGGATTTACTGTATATCAGAATATCGTCAAAGTACACTACAAGAAAACGACCATTGAAAGGTTTCAATACCTGGTTCATTACTCTCATGAAGGTGCTCGGTGCGTTACTCAGCCCAAATGGCATCACTAGTCACTCATACAGCCCCTCCTTGGTCTTAAATGCCGTTTTCCACTCGTCTCCAAGACGGATTTGAATCTGGTGATACCCACTCCGCAAGTCTATCTTGGAGAAAATAGTAGCGCCACTCAAACGGTCCAACATATCCTCAATGCAGGGTATAGGGAATTTATACCCTATGGTAATCTTGTTGATAGCTCGGCTATCAACACACATCCTCCAACTCCCATCTTTCTTGGGAGTTAACAATGCCGGAACCGCACATGGGCTTAGGCTATCCCGGATGAAACCTTTGTCCAAAAGCTCTTGGACCTTCTCCTGGAGAATCCCGGCTTCCTTGGGACTCATTCTGTAATGCGAGAGGTTTGGAGACTAGCCCCGGGCACCGGGTCAATCTGGTGTTGAATATCCCTCAAAGGAGGTAGTCCCTCGGGTAGGTCGTCTGGGATCACTTCCTTGAACTCTTCAAGAAGATCCTTCACCGCCCCTGGCACTTCTCTATCAAGTTCCTCCCCTCCTTCGGTCACTCCTTTCATGATGAGGGCGTGTACTACTCGCGCTTCCCTCAAGTCGTCCATCACTTCCTTCTCGGATTGAGTGACAGTTAAGAATGAGCGACTTTCAACCTTCTTCCCTTTAGCACGTCCTTCCCTCTTCAATGGTAATAAGGTGTACTTCACACCCCCTTTTCCAACCGGTAGACATTTTCTTTGCCCTCATGTTGCGCGTCCACGTCAAACTGCCATGGCCTCCCAAACAAGATGTGGCAAGCATCCATGTCTACAATGTCGTAGAATGCTTCATCCCGGTACTTCCCTATTGAGAAAGGTACCCTGCATTTCTCCTTAACTTCAATTTTCTCGGCGGCCTTGATCCAGCCAATAGTATAAGGATTCAGGTGCTTCTCAACAGGTAGCTGCAGTTGTGTTACAACCTCCCTTCCTATGATGTTCTCGCAACTGCCGCTGTCTACTATCAACTCAAATAGCTTCCCCATGATCGTACACCGTGTACGAAACAATTGGTGCCTCTGCGTGAACTTTTCCTGCTTTGGAGTGAGCATCAAACGCCGAATTACATATGATGGCTCCGCTGCTTCTTCTTCTTCCTCATAGTACTCTCCCTCTCCATCGGGCTCACAGCAAATTTCCTCATCATCTTCCCTATCGAGGATGTTGACGCTCTTCCTCGTCGGGCATTCGTTTGATCGATGACCCGGTTGGTTGCATCGGAAACACTTGCCCAATATGGGTTTGGCATAGGGGTTGTTCTGTCTTTGAACTCCTTTCGGCTCCATCGGCTTCTTCCCCTCACTTTTTCTCCTCCCTCCTAGACATGTCCTCCGTTGGTTTGTATGGTGTAACTCGACTTTTCTCAAGTATCGGTCGATTACCACCACCTATAGCTTCGCCTACATACCCTTTCCGTCCTCCCCCATATCTACTCCCTTGCTCCTACAACACAAGCTCGGCTCGGAGAGCCAAGTTCTTTGCTTCAACGAGGGTTCTCACCATCGTCACCCTAATCTTATCTTTGATTTGTAATTTTAGCCCTTCTACATACCTCGCAACTTGCTGACCCTCGCTCTCCCTCAAATCATTCCGTTCTGCCAGCCTCATGAACTCCGCCGTATACTCATGCACGGAACGTTGTCCTTGGCGGCACCGCTGATATTGTTGGAACAATATCTACTCGTAATCCGGCGGGAGGAAGTCATGTTGCAGCAGCTGCTTCATGCGATACCATGACCTTACCGGGTGCCTTCCTTCCCGCTGCCTCCTACTTTGCAATCTCTCCCACCATGCCGAAGCACCACTCTTCAACCTGCACGCCACCAGCCTTACCCGACGGTCCTCGGGAATTTCCATGTAGTCGAAGAACCGGTCTACTTCCGCCAACCAATCCAGGACGCCTTCGATGTTGAGACTACCATCGAACCAAGGAATATCAACCTTCAACCGGTAGTCTCCGCCATCCCCGTGATCATAACCCCCACGGTTCCTCCTGTGATCAAATTCTCTAGGATAGTTTCCATGAGGAGCCATCCGATGACCACCACCTCTTCCACCACGTCCTCGCCGCGGTCTACTTCCGTACGTATCATCACTCTCTTCGCTGGACTCTTCACTCTCCACACGCCCCCACCTGTTCTCAACGACAGGTCGGATCACACGTCCCCCGAATTCCTCCACCGCACGTGGTGGATTTCTGCCAGCGCCCCCAACCCTATTGGGGTCAACCACCAGAGCATCGAAACGCTCGATCAGTTCATCAAGGCGCCGTTCCATACGCCCGACCTTCTGATGCATTGCGTCGAACTCTGCCCTAGGAACCCATTGATGGTTCCCTTGAAACCTCGCATCTTGAACATCGTCAAGAACACGACCGCCATCAACACCGTCGTTAGCCAACATCTCCGCAGGAAATAACCTTGCTCTGATACCAACTGACACAGCGCGGAAGCTAAAACGAAACGAATCCGAAATTGGATTGGTTTCACACAACAAAGACACACGCTTTGATGCAAATTAGGTTGCGCACAACCCGGAAATTGGAGAAAACTCTCTCTCAAAGTGTATTCAAATGTATATTAAAACGTAACCCTAATCTATCTGATAAAAGAGTATTTATATGGACCCGTAAAATACCTAAAAAAGGGGGAAAATCTAAACGTACACGTGGAAATAAATAATAATATACGCGTCTGGGCATGTGACGAGTGCAGTACACGGCCGTGTCCCAAGCCGTGTCTTAACCCGTGTAAGCTTCTGTGAAAGTTCTGCAAGCCGTGTCCCAAGCCGTGCCCGGAACCGTGCAGAGTCTGTGACAGTTCTGCAAGCCGTGTCTCAAGCCGTGCTCGAAACCGTGTCAGCCTCTGTCCTCCACTATGTCCAAACCCTACTATGCCCAGGCCGTGTCTCAAGCCGTGCCCGGAACCGTGTCAGCCTCTGTCCTCCACTATGTCCAAACCCTACTATGTCCAGGCCGTGTCTCAAGCCGTGCCCTGGCTCTATCATTTATAGCACGGCCGTGTGTTCAGGCCGTGTGTCCTCTGTCTCCATCAATAACCTTTAGGAGTAGCAAGACCTTGCTGTAAAGAATGCTCAATATTGGATAAAAACGGATCCTGGAGGACAGCTTGAGTGATAGCAGAACGATTAGTCCAAATAGGACCAGAAACAACAGCTAAAGCCAAGTTGGAATGCATGTAGGACAGAGCATCAACAACCTGATTAGCAAGACCTAGCTTATATTAAATGTCGAAGTCATAGCCTAAAAGCTGAGCAAGCCAGTGCTTTTGAGCTGGAGTAGTAATGCGCTGGTGGAGCAAAGAACGCAAACTCTTCTGATCGGTTCGGATGATAAATTTCCGACCAAGCAAATATGGTCGCTAATGTTGAATGGAAAGCATTAAAGCCATAAGTTCCCACTCATAAGTAGATGTGGCCAAAGTCTTATTAGCCAAAGCCGTACTAACATACGCAATAGGCCTCTGTTGTTGCATAAGGATAGCCCCAATGCCTTGCCCAGATGCATCACATTCAATAAAAGTCTTAGAGAAATCAGACATGGTAAGAACGGGAGCATTCACCAAAGCCTATTGAAGAAAACGGAAAGCATGAAGGGCAGTGTCGGTCCAAAGAAAGGAATCTTTCTTCAAGAGGAGAGTTAAAGGCTTGGCACTTTTTCCATAATCGCGAATAAACTAGTGATAATAACCTACCAAACTGAGAAAACCACGAACACCCTTCAAAGTAGTTGGAATAGGCCAACTGAGAACACTTGCAACTTTAGACGGATCAACCTTAACACCATCAGTAGCAACAATATGGCCGAGGTACTCTGAGGGACATTAGCCAAAAATACATTTCTTACGATTAGCAGTAAAATGATGAGCACGCAGCAACTCAAAAACCGCATGCAAATGACAAAGATGATCCTCAAAGCTGCCACTATATACCAAAATATCATCAATGAAGACTAAGAAAAATCGACGTAAATGAGGACAAAAAAGATCATTCATAGTAGATTGAAGATTGTTAGAGCATTAGTGAAGCCAAAAGGCATAACAAACAATTCATAATGACTTTAATGTATTCAAAAAGCGGTTTTAGAAATATTATCGAAAATGCAAATTTAATAATAGCTCACTTTACGTCAATTTTAGAAAAAATTTGAGCACCATAAAGCTTATCAAGCAACTCATCAATAAGAGGACTAGGAAATTTATCAGGAATAATAGCGGCATTAAGGGTTCAATAATCAATGCAAAAATGCCATGAACCATTATTTTTCTTAACCAAAAGAACAGGACAGGAATAAGGATTAGAACGGACGAATAATGCTACTCTTCAACATGCCAGCTACTAATTTCTCAATTTCGGTTTTTTGAACTTGAGCATAATGCTACGGATGAACATTAATAGAGCCACAGCCCTCCTTCAAAGGAATGCGATGATCAGTAGGACGATTAGACTGCAATCGAGTGATATCCATAAACACATCCTCAAATTCAGTCAACAAAGCATGTAACAATGGCTCTACAGAAACACTTTCAGCAGGAGCGTCATTAGAAGGTACAACCATCACACATATCAACCAATTTCTGCAAAGAAGGGATAGATACCTCCGATTTTATTAAGGAAGGATCACTATGTAAAACATAATGCTGACCATTCACCGCAAACTTCATAGTCATGGGTGCCCAATCAATTTTTGTTTCCCCTAATGATCTCCACTCCCAAAATAAGATCAATACTGCCTAAATCAAATACATAGCAATCAAGCTTGATGCGATAAGTTCCGAACTCCAATAACAAATCACGACAAATACCATGAGATTCCAAACAAAAACCATCACCAAGTTTAACAACAAATGTCATCGTAGGAGTAATAATAGGTAAAGATAATCCATCCACCAATTGTCTAGAAACAAAGTTATGACCAGCTCCGCTATCAACTAAAATAGAAATAGAAAAGGAAAAAAGAGTACCTTGAAATTTCAAGGTTTTAGGAGCATTAAAGCCATGCATTACCAACAAAGAAAGTTCTATATTAGAAATGAGAGTATCAGAGACTTTCACATGTGATATAACACTCCAGAACCTGGCATATCACAAGTCACCACGTGTCACGACTATAAAACGACATACTAAAGCTCTAAAACTTCGTAAAATTTCAAAATCATATCATTTACATTATCCATCATACTACTATAACTTCAATCAAATATATGATTCTCAGATGAGTCATTTCAAGTCTCTTTATTCAATAACAATAATTCTTAAGATAACAATTATCTTCATAACTTTAATTTAACTAATAAAACTCTAAATTACAAATATTTAAATTTCTCCACATAATAATAATGTTTTCTTTCCTTCTCATCCATGTAATGTCCCACCAAGTCCTTATTCTCATCATACTTTAATTGCTCGTCATTATCGCCCGCAGCTAAAAAAAAATATTTGAAAGGGGCGAGGGAAGGAAAGAGGGTGGGTGAGCTTGAGCTCAATACGTGATTACTATACCCATAAGCGCATGACACACCATAATAATAGCACATGCATATATGCAATATTTATTCATAACACATTCACACTTCAACTTACACATCAATATCAAAATGAATTATATCACATAAGGGTACTCATGACCCCAGTACACACAATATTTGTCCTAGTGGGAACTGCCACTGTGGGGCTCGTCTAACTCTAATCTACCTTAGATAATTTTGATACACGACTTCACTAGGGACAACACAACATACCGATCATCAAGGTACCTCATAGGGATCTGCCACTGCGGGCCCTTAGGTCATGCCAAGCACAAGCAACATATCTCATTCCATTCATACAACACTTTAACATTTCATTATTTTACATAAATTTTCATTAAATAGCTACCTAGTAATTACATACAACAAACAAGGTAAACACACACTTGGGATCCTAGCCTTAAAGCACGTCTGGTCCCAAACGTAAGCTAAATTGATATCTATACAATCATTAGTACATCTTTCTTAGTACTAAATCTAAGAATAATATAACTCTCTTAATTTCCTTTAATCCATTAGGTTATCTAAGATCTTACTAATTATCTAGGTTGTGTGGAAATTGGTTTACATTGGAGTTAAATAGATATAACAAAATTGTTTTTCACTTAACACGACCATGTTGGGGGCTATATAGCTCGACACGGCTAGTACACGACTGTGTTAAAAGGTCATGTATCTCTCGGTGGGTTTTGAGCTCAACACTATTGAAACACGACCATGTATCTTTCGGTGTATCTATTGTGCTTAACACGAGTGATGGGAATCAGCTTGCACCAACTCTTTCTTATGACCCATTGGAAGGAATTAGAGGACCGAGGATAGAGGACAAGGGTAAGAGAAAAACGCCTAGAGCAAGCCTTGAATGTACTTATTCGAGATCACCTGAACCAAGCGTTACGGAAGATTAACCCAAAAGATGAGGACTTCATTTTCCAATTGTCACGCATCTCCAATAATGATAATGAAGACCAAACTTGGAGTAATCTTAGCAAATGGACAATTTTGAGCTTCAAGGATGTCATTACATACAAGATATTGAAGATCGCTTGGAAGTGGAAGAAGGCCACCAGTGTGGGAACTTAGGCCGTTGGCTTTTCTAGCCGGCCTAGGATGAAGGCCACTGACTTTGGCCTTGTAAGCCGCCGAGTTACTTGTGCTAGCCTAAATATAGGCCGCTGGCTTTAAGGCCGACTTATAGTACCTGCTTATGTTGGATCCGTATTGTAATTTCTTTTGTATTTTTCCCATTCAATTGTAGACTATAAATAGTCTTCTAGGGCACGAAACTTAGGCACTTTTGGATGTATTTTTTTCTCTTAAGGAAAACCTCCTTGTTGTTCTTCATCGAGAACTCATTCCAATCTAATCAAGGTATCTTGTAGCGATCGTAATTCTTTATAACTTTAGTTTTAATTCATTATTCGAGTTAGGGTTAAGTTGTTACTTGGTTTTAAGGACAATTTTAGGGCTACTTTTTCATCTGATCGGGTTCTAGGATAATCTCAACATACGGTTCGCTTCAACGGGAGTAACACAAGCATGTTAGGAGGTCGTGTATCTTTCGGTATGTCTTGGTTAATTAACACGGGAGCAACACGATCGTGTTGGAAGGTTGCGTGTTTCTCTGGTTTACATGGTTGAAATATGGCTATATTGGGAGACTGTGTATCTCTCGGTTAGGTCCTACGAAACCTAATTTTCTATACTAATTCCTCCTAAATCCTAATTTCTATGTTTCTTAATCTAACGTATCGTTACATTAACCATATCTAATCTAAAGTTAGGTTCTAGTATACTCACTTGGCTCGAATTCGCACTTAGAGCTTGAATTTGGTTGATTCCTTGCTCTTTTAACCCATCTTCGATTTGATCCCTATGAACGACCAAGTCAATTTGGTATTTTTTTATTTAAATCGTTAAAATAGACTAGTGTTTAATAAATTACTATCCTTACCTATTTGATTGGCCACTTGATTCACCTTGAGTTTCCTTAGGTTTTCCTATAGGGTTCTTTCACCTTCTATTTCTCTATACTGTTGTAATTTGTTCAGGTATGAAAAAGAAGAAACCCTAGGTTAGTTTGCTTTTATAATCTAGCCAAGAAAAGAAACTTTTATCCCTTGTCCCACATGTTTATTTACGACCTTGCCACTTGTTATATTTATACATATATTCATTTTTAAAATGTATATTACATTCTTCTCCCGTTATTAAAAACATTCATTCTTGAAGGTTACTTGGATTTGGAAAGAGTTTTGGATGCTTTTTCTTCATTTCTTCTTCTAATTCCCATGTTGCCTCTCATTCTGTTTGATTTGTCAATTATACTTTGACATAAGGAAATTTTTTTCTTCTTAAAACTTGTTCCTTTGTATCCACTATTCTCATAGGTCTCTCTATAGAGGATAAGTCTAGTTGCACCTTTAAGGGTTCTAAGGCTATTACTTGATCTGGGTTTGGTACAAATTTTCTTAATATCGATACATGAAATAAATTATGTACCCCAATTAGACTTGGTGGTAGGACCAACCTATACACAACTGTCTCAACTCTCTCTAGAATTTCAAATGGACCCACATATCTTGGATTCAACTTATCTCGTAGTCCAAACCTGATTACCCCTTTAGTTGGTGATATCTTTAGTAGGACTTTATCCCTAACTTGAAATTCTAGAGGGTATCGCTGTTTATCTATATAACTTTTCTAGCGACTCTAGGCAGATAGGATTTGTTGCTTTATTACTTTAACCTTGTCTATCGTTTCTTATACTATCTCTAGCCCTAATATATGTCTTTCTCCCACTTTATCCCAATATAAGGGGGATTGACATTTCCTACCATACAATGCTTCATAGGGAGCCATCTATATAGTAGCTTGGTAACTGTTCTTATAAGCAAATTCTACTAAAGGTAAATGATCATTCCAATTACCCTCTTGATCCAAGGTACATGCTTGATGTAAATCTTCAAGAATTTGAATAGTTCTCTCAAATTGTTCATTTGTCGGGGATGAGATCTTATACATCTTGGTGCTTCTTGCGTGTATTGTATACCTTAAGTAATGGGCTTTCTTTATGATCTTCTTCTTTAATTCTGTATTATTTGGAACACACCATCTATTACCATACTTGACTATTTCTTTAGCGTTTAACATAAATTCTATAGTTTTGCCCTAATTTATTCCTTATCTTTTGAATTTTAAGATCTTTCATTTGTTCAGTTTTAATATGATCTATAAGATTGGGTTGGACACTAAGTGTAGCCAACCTATTTCCCACTTCCTGTGTTACCATTTCCAATTTCAACTTATCTATGTCTTCTAGTATTTTCCTCTGGGATGTGATTAACACTGCAATATTTATGTATTTCTTCCTGCTTAAAGCATCTACAACCACATTTGCTTTTCTGGGGTGATAATGAATTTCTACATCATAATCATTCATCAGTTGTAGCCACCTCCTTTGTCTCATATTTAATTCCTTCTAGGTAAACAAACACTTCAAACTTTTATGATCTGTAAATATTTTACACTTCTCCCTATAAAGATAGTGTCTCCACAATTTCAATGCCAAGATTACAATAGCTAATTCCAGGTCATGGATGGGGTAATTCTTCTCATACTGTTTCAACTGACGAGAGGCATATGCAATGACTCTCCCATTCTACATAGGCACATACTCTAAACCTTGATTTGATGCATTACTGAATACTTCAAATTCTTCTCTTGTCTTCGGTAAGGCCAACACTGGAGCTGTCATTAATTTATCCTTCAATGTCATGAAGCTGCTCTCACATTCATTATTCCATACAAATTTAGCCTTTTCTTTGTCTGTTGATTTAAGGGAGTTGCTAACTGAGAGAACCCTTCTACGAAGCGTCTGTAGTACCTAGCTAATCCCAAAAAACTCCTTACTTTTGTTACAGTTCTCGGTCTTAGCTAGTCACTTATTGCCTTTACCTTCTCAAGGTCCATTGATATTCCATTCTTATTCACCACATGTCTTAAGAAGGATACCCGTTTCAACTAAAATTCACATTTACTGAATTTTGCATAAAGTTTTTGTTCCCTAAGTCTTTTCAGTATAGTTATGAGATGTGCTTTATGTTCTTCTCTACTTTTAGAATATATGAGGATATCATCTACGAAAACTATTACAAATTGGTCTAGCCAGTCTCTAAGCACTCTATTCATGAGGTCCATGAAGGTTGCTAGAGCGTTTGTCAAACCAAAAGGCATCACTCAAAACTTGTAATGCCCATATCGAGTCCTAAAAGCATTCTTTTGTATGTCTTCCTCTTTGATTCTTAACTAATGGTACCTTAATCTCAAGTCAATTTTGGAGAAGACTTGAGCTTCATGTAATTGATCATACAGGTCATCAATCCTAGGAAGATGGTATTTATTCTTGATTGTGACTTGGTTTAGCTTCCTATAATCTATACACAGCCTCATACTCGCATCTTTTTCTTAACAAATAGTACTGGAGCTAGGGGTGGGAATTGCAGGGCGGGCAAAAAAATTTTGGCCTACTGAAGCTACGGGCCATTTTGACCCGTGCCCATGTAACCCGCGGGGGTAGGTTGGCCTGCGGACCCGCGACTAGAAAAAAAAATTGCTGATTGGCAACGGCGACAGAGACGGCGATGTCGAGTCAATGGCTACCCAGTTCATCGAATACCTACATCACACCCAAGTACAACACTCGACTACTCGAGTCGAGCTCGTGAACTATGACGAGTGGAGCGTTAGGGCAAAGGATGTCTTGTCGGGTGAAGCGGAAGAGTACAGGGCGAAGTTCGTGGTGGTGGCAACTGGGGAGAGCTATGAAGTGAGGTTTCACCGGCTAGATCAGGCCAAGGTTCGTTAAGGCAAAGGATGTCTTGTCTGGACATGGTACGGACTTGAGAAGATCAGAGGGAAGGACAGGAGGTCTGGCGGGGTTCATCAAAGTGCAGCTAGCCTCTGCTAATACGGCCACCATTTTGTCGACGGCGGCCTTTTCGCCGGCGCAGGGTACGTCTGGACATGGAAATAGGATTGTCATCTCCGGTTTGTGACCGAGTGTGGAGGGACGAGGGAGGAGTCGAGGGCCTCGTTGAGGACTGTCGACTCAAGGCGAGGACAACGGTCGGCGGACAAGGGAGGAGTCGAGGTGAGGACGACGGTCGACGGACGAGAGAGGAGTTGAGGTGAGGACGACGGTCGATGGACGAGCAAGGAGTCGAGGTGAGGATGACGGTTGACGGACGACTGACCCACACCGGCCATCGCAAGTTCCACTTCCATAGGCCACTGCGGGTCGTTGCGGGCCAGCCCGCATTGGCCCGAGGGGCGGGGCGGGCTAATTTTACTGACCCGCGAGACTTGCGGGCCATTGCAGGTCAGCCCGCGACGACCCGCTGGCCGGCCCATTTGGCCCGCATTACCGGCCCTAACTGGAGTACCCCATGGTGAGACACTTGGTCTAATAAATCCATTATCTTGAAGCTATTGAAGTTGAGTCTTCAATTCAGATAGTTCAGTATATGCTAATCTGTATGGTGCTTTAGATATGGGTGTCGTTTTCAGTACAAGATCAATATAGAACTCTATTTCTTTGGCTGGTGTCAAACCTGGTAAATTCTCAGGAAAAATGTTCGCATACTCATTCACCACATACACTTTTCCCAATTCCTTAACCTGTTATATCTCTACTGATAAGGTTGATAGTCTTCCTTTATTCCATAATCCATATGTTGGAAGAGTTGCAGGCCTTTGTGGATTTAACTTAAATACAATTTGTTCCTCATCAAGAAAATCAAACCTAACCACTAGATAGTAACAATCTATAGTGGCATTGTACTTAGACAACCGGTTTACTCCTAGAATTAGATCAAACTCTATTATCTTTAATATAAACAATTCAGTTGGCATTTTCTTGCCAAGTATTAGAATCTCCACATCTTTAAACATTTGATCTAATTTCCCTCTTACTCCAAAAGGAGTATTTACAATCATAGCTTCCTCCAATACAATAGGTTTTAATCTACATACATTCATAAACATTGGTGATATACATGAATGTATTACACTCGTGTCAAATAATACATTTGTAGTATTTGAGTTTATGGGCAGTGTACCTGCTATGGTATCTTGATCATGGGCATCTTGTTGTTGCTATTGTTGCAATGTAAACACCTTAATAGGTGCCTTTTATCTTGATCCCATGTTTTGATTTCTGCCTAGTGGTCCTCTAGGTGAAGGTTTTATAAGTTATTAGGCTTGCAGGGGTGGAGTCGCCTAAGTGTGATGAGCACCACACTCGAATGATATGTGCCCTCTCTACTTACAGGTGTAGTAGAAGGTTTGAGGGAGTGTCCTTTCAATGTAGCTCCTGCTAGTGTGTCCTGTTTTGCCATAGGAGAAGCATGCTCCTTTTGGACAATTACACTACTGTAGATCATGAAGTCCTAAACATCTAGGGCACCTTATACCTTGACCTGCCTATGTTGGGGGAGGTAATGCTAGAGGTGCAGGCCTAGTTTAAAGGGGTCTAGGCACATAAGCCACAAGTTTGGCTTGATATACAGCTAGCCTCTTCCCTTTGTCTGCATAAGGTATGTTGGAAATAGGTCTTTTCCCCAAAATCGATCCTGATAAGCGGAATAGTTGTTCCTTTATTCTCTTTTTGCTTTATTCCAAGTATTTTGCTTTATCAACTACTGTTGCATAAGTAGTCAACTAAAAAGCCCATACTTCATGTTATAGGGTAGGCTCTAGTCCCCCTAAAAAATCTTCTAGCTTGGGAGGCATCATCTCCTCTCATCACTTCTGGCAAAAGTTTGCTTAAGCAGTTTAGCTCCGCTTTATATGCCTCCATAGATCTATTGCTTTGCTGACAATTATAATAATCTGCCTCCATTTTGTCTCTAATGTTGTTGGGGAAATACTTTTCATAGAAGAGTTCCTTAAATCTCTGCCATTAGTTAGGAGCTCCTGCTAATCTGGACATACTGGTCCACCAATCTATAGCCGCTTGCTTCAGCATGTAAGCAGCGTATCTCACTTTCCTATCTTCTAAGACTGTGAAAGCTTCAAAGGTCATTTTAGTTTTAGTGATCTAATATTCAGCCTCTATTAGATCATCAACCTTTAGGTGAAACTCCTTAGCCAATCTTACAAATTTGTCTAGTTCACAAGGTTCCTCTACAGGCTTGATAGGTCTCACAGCCTGTTGTTGTTGTGCAAGCATTTCCACTAGAGCATTTACAGTCTCTAGTAACTAAGCAGTTGTGACATTATTCTGCTATGGGGTTTCCTATTGAGGTGGTCTTTGAAGGTTCCTATCCTTTAGGGCATCTCCACCCTATCCAACACTAGATGAACCCCTTATGATATTTGTTCTTTAAGGCATTATGTGTAAATTGAGACAGTAGAATGACCCTAGAGTTAGAATTTGTAAAGGGGTTAGTGACAATATGCATCTATGTATACTTAAGCTCAAACATATATATATATAATACCTTTACGTAATTAAATAGGAATATTAAATAAAATACCATTACATAAAATATTTGGATTAACATAACATAATAGTTATCCCCTAATTTACCCACTCTCTGCACTTCATATGGTTTTATAGATCATTTACTTAGTCTTTTAATGATTCTAATTTACTTTCTACTGATTAAATCCTACACCTTTTAGACCAATACTTAATTTTATGAGTCATTAACCTAATCTCTATTTGATCATATCTTAAATTCTAAAGATCATTAAAACCTAGGCTTTGATACCGCTTAAGTTGTAATGCCCCAGAACTTAATGCATCACAGCTTGCCATGTGTCAATACTATAAAGCGACAAGCTAAGGCTTTAAAACTTCATAAAACTTCAAAACTTGATCATTCACACTATCCATCATACTACTATAACTTCAATCAAATACATGGCTCTAGAATGAGTCATTCCAAGTCTCTTTATTCAATAACAACAATTCTCAAGATAACAATTATCACCATGACTTTAATTTAACTAATAAAACTCTAAATTACAAATATTCAGATTTCTCAACATAATAATAATGTTCTCTTCTTGTTTCATATATATAATGTTTCACCAAGTCTTTATTCTCATCATACTCTAATTGCTCATCATTATACCTGCAGCTAAATATATATATATATAGGAAGGAGGGTGAGCCTAAGCTCAGTATGTGAGTATCACATCCACATGTGCATGACATAGCATAATAATAGCACATGCATATATGCAATATTTATCCACAACACATTCACACTTTAGCTTACACATTAATATCAAAATGAATTATATCACATAGGGGTACTCATGACTTTGGTACACACAACATTTGTCATAGCGGGAACTGCCATTGCGGGCCCTGTTTAGTCCTAATGGGAATTGCTACTATGGGTCCCGTCTAACCCTAATCTACCTTAGATCATTTTGATACACGACTCCACTAAGAACAATGCGGCATACCGATCATTGAGGTGCCCCCCTGGGGATCTACCACTATGGCCCCCTAGCCCAAGCCTAGCATAAGCAACATATCTCATTCCATTCATACAACATTTTAACATTTCATTATTTCATATAAATTTTCATTAAATAACTACTTAGCAATCACATACAACAAATAAGGTAAGTACATACTTGGGATCCTAACCTTAAGTATGTCTTGTTCCAAACTTAAGCTAAGTTGATATCTGTACAATCATTAATACATCTTTCTTAGTACTAAATCTAAGAATAATATAACTTTCTTAATTTCCCTTAAGCCATTAGGTTATCTAAGGTCTTACTAATTATCTAGGTTGTGTGGAAGTTGCTTTACTTTAGAGTTAAATAGATATAATAAAATTATTTTTCACTTAACACGACTATGTTGGAGGCCATGTAGCTCAACATGGCTAGTACACAACTGTGTTAAAAGGTCATATATCTCTCGGTGGGTTTTGGGCTCAACACGGTCGAAACACGATCGTGTAGCACAGTCGAAACACGATCGTGTAGCAAAGTCGAAACACGATCGTGTAACATAGTTGAAACATGATCGTGTAGACAGGCCGTGTATCTCTCAGTTTTAACATGGTTGAAACACGACTATGTAGATAGGTCATGTATCTCTTGGTGTATCTGTTGTGCTCAACACGGGAGTAATATGATCGTGTTGGGATGTCGTGTATCTCTCGGTATATCCTGGTTAATCAACACAGGAGTAACACGAATGTATTGGAAGGTCATGTATCTCTCTGGTTTACATAGTCAAAACACAACCATGTTGGGAGGCCATGTATCTCTTGATAAGGTTCTACGAAACCTAATTTTTTATACTAATTCCTCATAAATCCTAATTGTTATGTTTCTTAATCTAACTTATCGTTACATTAATCATATCTAATCTAAAGTTAGGTTCTAGTATACTCACTAGCTAGAATTCACACTTGGAACTTGAATTTGGTTGATTCCTCGCTGGTTTAACCAATTTTTGATTTGATCCCTATGAATGACCAAGTCAATTCAGTATTTTTTATTTAAATTATTAGAATAGACCCTTGTTTAACTAATTATGATCCTTACCTGTTTGATTGGTCACTTGATTCACCTTTAGTCGCCTTAGGTTTTTCTATAGGATTCTTTCGTTTTCTATCTCTCTATATTATTGTAATTTGTCTAAATGTGAAAAAGGAGAAACTCTATGTTAGTTTGATTTTATAATCCGCCAAAAAAAAGATACTTTTACATGTTTATTACAATCTTGTCACTTGTTATATTTATACATATATTCATTTTTAAAATGTGTATTACATGTAGTGTTGATGCAGCACCCTCCAATTCAAAAGTCTCTTGCGCGTCCAAAAATTCAGGTTTTTCTTCAAGAACTGTAGCGATTAGCACACTTATGAGTCGGACTAAATGGCTCATCACACTTAAAATTGAGGCCTTTGTTGCGTTTGTCAAGAAATTCAGCATAGGACATCTGTCGCTGACCTCTAGTACCACGGGGCGTGTTAGTCAAAGTACTAGCTTGACCAGAAACAGAAGATGAGAACTCCTTCCCCTGTACAGAATGACGCAAGGTAACGGAAGAAGAAGGCCGCACAGTTGATGCAGAAGAAGCAGGCAGCAAAGAAGAGGTGCGAAAAGTATGCTGATCAGTGCGAAAAGAACGCAAAACATCCGAGCGACGAGACGGAGAAACATAAACCAAACCTTGGAGAAACTCACGTTCAACATCAAAAGCAATCTGAATTGCTCGATCAACAGTGATCGGAGCTAAGGTAAGAACACGCAAGCAAATATCTTACTTGAGGCCTCCTAAAAAAAACCTAGAAGTTGAAGTTCAGAAAGTCTGGTAGTCTGAGCGATCAAAGCTTTGAACTCATCAACATAAGCATCAAAAGAACCTTTCTGACGAAGAGTAGAGAGACCAACGTACAGATTAATAGCCATACGATTACAATAACGAGACATCATCTCACGCTGCAAAGTTTCCTAATCCAAGGGATGAAAGCGAAATTGAAGTCGCTGCAACCAGTAAACGGGATGGCCTTGCATACCGGGCTCTGCTAAATCGCTTCTCTGGCGCAATCGAATGAACTCGAAAACATTGCTCAGTTTGGGTAATCCAAGTAACAGGATCAGAACCATCAAAAACAGGTAATGAAATGCGACTAACATTGCCACGATAAATCTCGTCGAAAGAGCTCCCAAGAACAGGCGATGAACCTGGAATCGAAGAAGGTTCGGGCAAAGGAGCGGAATCTACTGCAATCGTAGAAGAACTTGGACGGATTGACGATTTTTCTAATGATTTCAACAGCGAGCTCATCAAATTCTGTAGAGAATCCATATTATCCGTCATGGAAGACAATTTCCGATCAACAACATCCATACGATCCGAAGTTCGGGTAACTCCTTGAGTTAATTCAAAGATGGCTTTCTCAAGAGCATCTACACGAGCATCCATTCTCGTCATGGTAAATCCAAAGCATTCACAGACGGCGCCAAATTGTTACAACTCAGTTGGTTTAAAGCAAACGAGGCTATTTTATTGATTTTTAGAAGGAAAAATGGGTACACAGACTCCAGCTACGAAGCCTCCTTGAGCACACTGGCTCACCCATCAACCAACTAAGTTCCTGCCAAACTTTGAATAGCTACAATACATGTATTCATTTAAGGGAAATGCTACATAATGTGAAAAGCTGCTCTTGCTCAGAGTAAACATGTACATTTGGTATCCATGCCTTCCACCTGGTTCTCATTCCCCAGGTCACATCGTTCGGTTCTATTCCTGTACTCAGAACATTAACAAGAACATTTGCTATACGTTAAGATTAACCTTTCCATTTTAACGGTTTTTAAAATATAAAGTTGATTACAAGAAAACATACGTGAGTTTTTGTATTTTTTTTTTTCCTTCTATATACTTCTCATGTCCTTATTCTATTACATAAATTTCATTGGTCTTATCGTATGTTGGTGTTTTCTTCTAATGTTTTCTTTTATTTAACAATGAAGGGGGGTTTGAGGTTATATAATCAAAAGCAAATACTAACACCAAAAAAAAAAAAAAAAAAGCAAAGTGAAAAAAATGAGGCAAAAACTTAGGTTTCGTATCATGGGAATTTAAGATAAGAAAAGTGTTATAGTATCCTCTCTTTCAACTATTGGTTCGGATGGTGGCCCTTCACATATTAATGCAATTAATCTTATGGTTTCGGATTGTTGGATCTTCATGCAAAAATGGGATGATGGTGACAAGAATGATTTTCTTACCCACACAACATTAAAATAATTCGAAAAAACCAATATGGGTAGTCGCAGTTTCCTAAACCCTTCGTCTACAACACCACGCCTAAGCAAACCCAAAAAACCAAAGTTAAAAAATCCTCCAAAATTCTACATACTCTCTCTCAGTCAATCATACGAAAACGTCTCTCGTCTTCCTCGAAAACCCCAATTGTATTCAACTCCAGAGTAAGTACATTAATTCCTTAAATTTAATCAATTTCGAATCCGCGATCACTTACTGTGTTTAAAGGTTCGAACTTTGTTCGACCGGTCGATCGTAGGATTCAGTGAGGATTTTACGAGATGTCTGTCTTGATTTTTGGCTCTGATCGTGTTCTTTGCAGGATCAAGGGTTTGACTGGGGAGATACTTTAATCGGTAACCATGTTTACGCGGCTTTTTAGAAAACCTAAACAAGAGACTAATGCTCTTTCCACTCTAGACAAATTAAATGAGGTAAAAGTTTGTCACTTTTTGTTGATTTTATTTTTTATTTTTTGCTTCTGATTGGCTCATTCGATTGGGGGGAAACTTGAGGTTTTTTTTTTTTTTTTTTTTTTGGCGTGGTTCATGTGTATATGTGGTGGGTGTATTATGTGTGTTCGTGCCAGGATGGGTGTGGCGGTTTTGTTCACGCTTCGGTTAGACGATGGTAAACACTAAGCTGCAAGCCTTATTCTGAATTGAATTTGGTTTGTACAGTGAACTGAACTCAAAATTTCCCTAGCAAGGGTGTTTATAGATTTATTTAAAATATTATAGTAAATTATATTTTGGGTATTTGTGTTTTTATATTTTTTTTCATTTTCGATACCTATATTTTTATTTTTTACACTTAACTTATTTATGTTTTGAGAAATCTAATAAAGCACACATTTGTTAAATTCGTATGCCTCATGCGCTCTGAATCTGTCATTGCTAGAAAGAAGCAAGCTTTCAGTAAATAGGTGAAAATTTTCTTACTACAGAACTTTCATCCTAACCATAAACAAAATATAGTTTGCCATAATCTTTCCTCGTACGTGCTAATGCCAAGTTTTTATTAGCATAGTTAACACAATGAAGAGTACAAAGACAGTTATTTTTCTAGGATTGCGAGTGTTAGTAGCTAACAGAAGAAGCCATGAGACTAAAAATGCTAGCAATTCAGGTAATGTGTTGGACAAGTCGTGTCATCCTTACATGATAGAATCACCATGTCAAAGTAATCAAAGAATGAAAGGAAAAAAAATCTGAAGCACCACAAAATTAATTACAAAAACAAGGATATGCAAAGAATTTGCTCCATAGTCCAGCCACAAGCTCTTTATATGGAGATTATAGCAAGTGCAAGAAGAGAAAGGCCGAAAGCACTGTTGTGGATAAATGAATTAATGGGACTTACTGACATTTTTTTTTTTTTTTGTAGAACACAGGCAAACTAAATGTAAGAAATAAAACCATGGGTACCTAAAATGAAAAAGTGTAAAAATGCAAGTATTTAAAGTATAATCTATCTGGCAGAAAGAAAAAAAAAGTGTAATTTATCTAACATGTTATCATAATCAATATATTACTAATGTATGTTTATAAAGTATTTTAAAAATGGCATAATTACTATTATTTAATCTAAACTGTTGGTTTTATATTGAAAACATTTAGATTTGTGTGATGTCATATTACGCCATTTAAAGGTTGTAATTCTTGGAATTTTCTACTAAAGAACATTGTCTTTTGAATAATAATGAGATGGTATGAGTGATAAATGAAGAGGTACAAATGATAAAAAGCTTTTAAAATTATATATTATAATAAATAATAGATTAGTGAAAGATCTATGTTATGTGCATATTTCATTCAAAATATATAAAAGATTGAAGAAAGTAATAGGTTTACTTGAAAGATTATTGCAATTGATATTTGGGAAAATTACAAAAAGATGACTTGTGCTTTTGGTCATTTACAAATAAGCGACGTAGAGACCTTCTACAGTTTTGTATACTGCTCTAACGAGACCAGTTTAACTCTTAATCTCACATTTCAGTTATATGTATTAAATCTTGACTGTTAATCATTGTTAAATCTATACCATATATAAATTAATGGTGAGATTGAAAGTTAGATCGAATTTTTTGGTGGCTTGTGTTTAGTATTTTAACTAAGAGGTGACTGAAGGTTTTAAATTTTGCACAAGTGACATATGCCATCATATTAGTGGTAAATAATATCATTAAATTATTTAACTAAATAATATAAGAAAAAAACTATTAAAATAATTCAAAATTGAAGATAAAGAATAGAAAAAGTTAGTGGGTGACTAGCCTCCACCTAAGGGGGTCATGCAACCTCCATAAGGGAGCAATTAGCTATCCCTCGACTTTAGGGTGGTTAGAAAATGGCCAAAAAAAGCAAAGGGTTGTGACCTAACACTAAAGGTAGGTGGTGTGACCCACACCAGGTGGTGGGTGTTCACCCCAAGTGGTGAAAATAAAAAAAAAGGAAAAATTTTGAAAAACCCAATGGGTCAAAATCATGTCACATGACCTACCAATGACCCAACAGGTTTTCACATTTAAAAAAAAATGTTAATACCCCCTAAGGCTATGGGTCATGACCTACATGATATTTTGGCCATTTTTCGACTACCCTAAGGTTAGGGGTTGGTCGACGACCACCATGGGGGGGTCGCTTGACCCTTCTTCGATGGTCATTAGCCACCCCCTAGCCTTGGGGTAATTGGAAAAAGGGCTAACACAATTGTTTTAATTTTTTTTCTTTTCTTTTCTTTTAAAAATTTTTTTGGTTTTTTGAAGTAATTTTGATATTATTATTAATTTAAATTTATTTTAGTAAATTTTTATTAAATTAAATACTTACACCAATAGCATGTTGCATGTCCCTCTAAATATGTTAAATAACATCAACACTCCTATTTGTTAAAAAAATTAACTCAAGTCACTTATTTACAAATAGGTGAAAACACAAGTAATGCTTTTGTATTTTTCCCTTGATATTTGAATAATATATGTTCATAGATTGTTATAAATGTAGTGTTAATATCATTTTTTAATTATATACAGACATTCTATATGCTTGGTGTGTATTTCGTATTTATATGAAATGGTTTATCATTGAAAGAGAGTTATAACCTTCAAATTATGAAAATTAACATTAGTAACAAGGATTGGTTATTTAAATACATAAGCTTACAAACATTCAAAGTTTTCCCTCCCTTTTTATGGGGGGTAATTCTTCTTAAAAACGTAATTGAAAAGGAAAAGGAAAATTTAATAGTAAAATTGGTTTTAGTAATGAAAAGAGTAAAATAACAAAAAGATATTTTTAATGAAAAGTTACAAAGAAAAAAGAAAGTTCTAAAATTGCATCTAAATTTGGAAAGAGTATAACCCTTCATAGTTTTTTTTTTTTTTTTTGTTTGTTAAAATCACATATGTTTTTGAATACATAATTAAAAAAAAAATAAAAAGGTACAGACAAAGAAAAAAAAAAAAATAAAGAAATTAAACAAGGAACGAAAAGTTGTGGCTTTGAGAAAATTCGAATGCTTAATATTTGGGAAATTTTCTTTGGTCTCACTCGTGTTTTTGATGGGAAAATTAATCTTAAAATTTTTACTGTTAATTTACATATTAAGGTGAAGATGTAATGGAAAACAACGATAGAGTTTTAATGCATTTAATTGAATAGTGAGATTGAATGTTAGATTGGTTTCTAAAATAATGGGCGGATTGTGAAAGTTCCATTTAGGAATATCAAAGAATTCATTAGAAAGTGTTATCTAAAAAAAGGTACGATAGAAAAAAACTAAGTAAGATTTTAATATATGGTAAACATCATTATGTTGAAAAAATTTCCTTCTAGGAATTATTTAAAGAAAAACAAATGTAATTTTATAGAAGAAAATTACTCTAAAAATTAATCCTTTGTTCCTATGTGGATTATTATAAAATTTTATCTTAATAAAAACAAAAAAATTTAAATTTTACGAATCACAATAACATGAGCTTTGGTAATGCCCAAAATTTTTTTTCTCAACCATAAAACCTTAAATTCAGTTTAAAAACATATAAAAAAAAAAACATAAATAAAGTTACTTGAATTTTGGCAAAATTAAAAATTAAAAGGGAGGCAAACAATATATAATAAAAGTTCCCTATATATTATATAGAAAATCTAAATTTATTTTCCAATCTGCTTGCCTATGCAAAGGTTTGCATTTTCTCTCATTTTCATTCAATTTTATATAGATATTAAATTTTGTACTTCTTGAATTATAGCTCATAGTTTTCTTCCATTTTGGGTCCGTTTGATTTTTTGGGGTTTAAAATGCGAATTCTGCCGGGGTTTTTCAATGAAAACCCCTTTGAAAATATCTGTTTTATCGGATTAATTTTTGGGAAACTGCTTTTTTATTTTTTTTTTATTTATTTTTTTTGGGTTGCTTCTTAGGTATGCGAGTTTTGCCATTATCACCCCCCTTTAAAATTGGGAACAGTCTTTTGCTCTGACAAATTTTATCATATGGGCTTTACTGTAAAAAAAGAAAGTAGGGGAGGTTTTTGGGGAAAAATTTTTCCTTGATTTTTTTTTTCATATGTTGAATAATATATATATTACACGAGAATTTACTATTCCCTTTCCTAAACTTACTCCTAACATTAGCTAAGTCAAAAAATAAGAAAAACTCCAAATATCTATCTACCAAATTACAAAGATTACAAATACACAATGTGGAGGTCGTCAGGAGATACACGACCTGTACTTTGGTCGTGTACTTGCTATACGTTTTTGCACATATGCACGACCGGTACTTTGGGCTGCACTTGCTGCCGTTTCTGTGCCCTATTTACACACCGTGTACTTTGGTCTTTTTACTTGCTGTACTTTCTGTGCCCCATATACACGACCGTGTACTTTTGGGCGTGTATTGCAACGTTCCCTTTCCCATATACACGATGTGACTTTGGTCGTTACTTGCTGCGTTTCTATGCACATATGCACGACCGTATACACGACCGTGTACTTTGGGTGTACTTTCCTACCATACACATTGATATCAATAACACTTTTTCATACCCTCCCTCAAGGTGGAGCGTGAGGATTACAATGCCTTCTTGCGAAGAAAACTGAAATTGCCTCCCAAAAACCTTTGTCAAAATATCTGCAATACTCATTGCTGCAAACATAAATGGTTTTTATCAGTCCCGCTTGTAGTTTATCACTACGAAATGACAATCAACCTCAATAGATTTGTGCGTTCGTGAAAAAAAAGGTTTTTCAGCAATAGCATTGCAGTTGACTACACAAAACACGGGAGCAGATTGATCATGATCATGCCTAAGCACAACAACAATCCTTTAAGCCATTTTAATTCACAAACCTGGCTGCCCAAAAATCGATATTGCTTCCGCGAAGAACGAGAAACTTTTGTTTTTCTTGGTCTTCCATGAAATTTGGGGAGTTGCCCGGAAAAAAAAAACCCTGTAAGTGATCTTCGATAATGGACAACCTCCCCAATCTGAATCACAATAGGTTCAACTAAATTGCTCACTTTTTGAAAATCCTTTGTCCAGGTCCCTTTCAAATACAACTAAAAAGCAACGCTGCACCCAGTTTTCTTTTCTGGTTGTTGATAAATTGAGCTAAAATATAAACAAACAACTCAGGTCTTGTGATATTTTTAAGAAAATAAGCGTCCTACCACCTTTCGATATTGTTCAGGATCACACACCAAATTTCCCTTTGGCAAGTGCTGGGTGATGTTTTGCTCCATCGAAGATTGGGGGCTTCCCCCTTTAACCCAGCTTCTTAAAATGAGTCTAAGGCATATTTTCCTGGCACAAAAACATGCCTTGTCATTTCTAGCCACTCGATACCCAAAAAATACTTCAAAGCCCTAAATCCTTAATGAAAACACGTTAAAAATATTTTTTTAATCATCTAAAAATGTGATTTCCTTCCCAAAAATTAATAAAATCATCTACGTACACCAAGACCCCAATGCACTTTTCTTGCACAAAGAAACAGAAAATACTAAACGAGTTGACAAAAACCATACCGTTTTATGCTTACCAATTTTGAAAACCCAACATCGCGGTGCTTGTCGAAAGCCATAAGAGACTTCTTCAAACGACTACTTTCCGGGTTGACGGTATAAAGCCGGGGGCATTTTCAATAAACTTCTTCTTCAAAAACCCATGAAAAAAGGCATTGTGGACATCCTTTGTGCTCCCCAACCTTTAGCCACTGTACAGAAAGAAATGTGCACCGTAACCATTTTTCTACTGGGGAAAGGTTTCTTGAAATCTATCCCTTTTAAACTTGATTATTTCCGAGAATAACCAAACGGCCCTTTGTACCGCTCAACTGTGCTATCAAATTATATTTAACTTGTATCCACTTGTACCGATTGTTTTCTTCCCTTGGTAAGTCAACTAATGTCCTTTCTATTTGCTCAAGGGCCAACTTTTTTTGCATAGCTTCTCTCCCGTGCACCCTTCAGCCTTTGGAAGAATTTTGGCCCACACGCCTTTTAGGTTGCTAAGAAACCTTGATGACGTGGTGAAATTTGCAAATTTAATATTGAGGTAAGCATAGGGCGACCTGAGGAATTTTGGGTTTGGTAAAATGCAGAGAGGCTTTTTCTGTGACAGCATAATCACAAAATTTTTCAACCGTGTAAAAACTTTCTTAGACGAAGCCCACACTAAGAACCGAAAAACCTTGTTCTCACTCCCAATCTGCCTTTGGTGATATACACCCCCCCTGACTTCGCACCAACATTTTGGGGCATCATTAATGCTCAGGTTTTTCATTAGCAAGTTCTATGAGTTCCTTTTTTTGTCCCAATCAAATTAGTTTCTCCCTCGTCAAGCACTCATTTATTTAGATGCCTGCGGATCCTTGTTCATTTGACAACCACAATAGGATATCATTTTCATAAAAAACAATCCCGAGACACAAAGTGGTTGTGTTTCCAAATCAACAATCTCCAACCTTTTTTTTCCCCAAAAGGATATCCCCAAAAATAAATTTATACTTTGACTAGCAAACTTTCCTTTTTAGATTTTAAACTCCTTTCATAGACAAAACCCCCCAAATGTACGAATGAACGGGTTAAACAGGTCGTTTACCAACAAAATTTAAAGGGATTTTTCCTCCTAACACCTAAAAAGGGTTTTTGATTGATCAAATATCCAGCTGTAACAACATTCCCCCCAAAACTCAATTGGCAAATTTGCTTGAAATTTCGCAATGCTCGAGCATTAAGTATTATGGTGTTTTCTTTCTACTCGCCCATTTTTTTGGGTTCCAACACACGAAGTTTTAGTATTATCCCATTTTTCAAAAATAATTTTTAAGCTAATAACTCACTTCCATGATCACTTTCACTATCTTAACGTTCTTATCAAACCCGCCCACGAACCATAGCAAAAAATTTTGCAGGATCATCCTACTTCGTTTTAGCAAATCTCAAATATATCCACACACATCTGAAAAATCATAACAATTTTTAGGAAGTAACTTGCATTTTGAGGAAATAGAGGTTCTAAAGGGCCCCATAAATCACAAAAGAACATTTAAAACAATTCATAGCTTACTATCCTAGAATTTTAAAAAAACTTCTGGTTTACTTTTTTTTTAAACAAGCATCACAACCTTTTTTGAATTAAAATTAGTTTTTTTTCAGTAATTAAAAACCTACAACTTTGGTGACGGGGCCCCATTCTTTTTTGCCAAAGTTCATCAGAAGCAGCGTCCCAGATGAAAAAGGTGAATGGGGGCTCCTTTTTGAAAAAAAATTTGCCTTGCAATGTTCACCCCTCCAATCACCTCCTCGAAGTTTGGGGCCTGTATCAAACAAAGCTTACGTGAACAAAAAATTTCATTCCGATTCATCAATAATTGGACACAGAAATCAAATTTAAGCAATCCCCCAAGCATGAAGAATTACCAGTTAACGTTCTTCCCCAAGCAAACAGACCCCTTTCCCTTTGCGCCAGCATTTTTCTCCATGGAAGCCAATTGGACAGCCTAAAAATTTTTTTAAGCTATAAACATTCTGAATTCCCTTCATATGTTCGTACTCCTTAAAACAATTTTCCAAAGAGTATTTTCCTTACCAGTCATTTCTCAATATTACCCTTGATTGTAAGTGTTAGCATGCTCATAACGCTCCCATTGTTCATTCTCAACGACCGGGAGTCGCAACTTCTTTTGTTTCTTGTTAGCTCCTCAATCGCTTGAGCAACATTAACTCGGCCCCCTTCGTCCTCTTCCGAAAACTTGCCTCCCTTCCCTCAACCGTCTTCCTCGACCTCACCAACGCTTTAGGCCGATCCCCCCCCAAAGGGGGAAACCTATAACTGAAAGCATCCCTGGGGTCATGCCCTTTCTCTTTTGCAATGTTGCAGACAACCCTTTTTTTTTGTTCCTTCAGGGGGTTTTGGGACCAAAAAACTGGTAGCTTCATTCTTGATCTCCTTTTCTTAAGAATTTGAACCCTTTCCTTTTGGGCACATTAACGAATATGCCTTACAACACCGGGCAACGGGTCGAGCTCGGGTTTTTGCCCTCACTGTGCTGTAGGCATTGCAACCCCATCAAAAATTGATAAAATTTTTTTCTTCTCGTTTCTTATTATTTCAGTTCCGATTTGCACTTGCAGCCTCTTTTTCAGCATTTTTAAACATCGAATTTTGCCGTTCTTCCCACAATTTTTCAATTTGGCATAATAACTCATGGTGACTTCCTTGTTGTCTGCAATTTCAAGTTTGTCTTCAATGCTGCACTCGTGCACCGTCACAAGAAACAATCTTTGATGTTTTTCCCACAAGTCCTTTGAAATTTCCATGTGTGTAAAAGTGGATCGACCTTTTGGCTCGATTGTTTCATTATCCATGTCAACAGGAATTCACAGTTCACCAATTTCCAACTCATCCGAGTTTTCGTTAGGCGGGTCACAGTTCCATAAAAAAAAAAAATTTCTTCTTGGCTCTCAAAACATCCAAAGGCTCTAGACCATTCACATAATTGTCTTCTTTCAATTGCCCCCGGGTTATTAATTTCCAGGATTTTTCCCCCATACAATTTTGGTGACAACGATTTCTTTTTTCCCTCCATTTTTGTGTTCAAGGCCTTGTCCCATATCAAAAAAGAACAGTGGGGGCATGGTTTGAGGAAATTTTTTTCCCTTTGTCTTTTTTTTATTTGAATTTTTATAATATACACGAGAATGTTATCTTTTCCCTTTCCCAAAACTTATCCTAATATTACTAAGTCAATAAAAAAAAATATCTCCAAATATCTATCTCCCTAAATTACAAAGTTACGATATATAATCTGGAGAGCCGTCGGGAATACCGACCGAAACACAACCGTGTATTTTGGTGTGTACTTGCTGATTTCCCTGTCCCCCCATATCACACCGTGATTTGGCGTGATTGTATACGTTTCTGTGCACATATGCACACCGTGTTTTTTTGGGGCCTGTACTTTCCTACCACAACACGATTGATATCAAAACATCATTCTCAATATTTACCGTTGTCATTGTCACCCCCCCTTTGGGATGGCAGTTTTGTAACATCGTAAAATTTTTTGAAAAAAGCTCTAATGTTGTAGTTTTTGTTTTTTTGCAAATGAACTTAGATGTCTTGGGAAGGTTTTGAGTTTTAAGGTAGTTCTTTTTAATCTTTGCTTTTTTTGTAGGGCCTTTCTTTCTATCTTGTTCATGTATCGACTGAAATTTCTGTGTTCTCTCTCTTTCTCTTCAATGAATAGACACTTGAACGCTAGAGAAGAAAGAGAAGGGACTAAGAAAAAGGCTGCTGCAGAGGTTGAAAAAAACCAGGGATTTCATAGAGCTAAAAAAAAGGCGATGCAGGAAGCAAACGTATGTGGAATGATTTAGTTTGTTTTTTTCCTTCTAAAGCTATGGCTATTGTTTTTCTAGGTGGCTCCTTAAGCGTGAACAGGAGGGTCATTTTTTCCCTCCTATTCAGATGAAAGCTAAAATGAAGTAAATAACTTGTTTTGTAGGAATATCAATGATGTCGATAAGACCATGGATGAGATTAATGAGCAGACCGAGAATATGAAACAGATCCAGGAAAGCATTATCTACTCCAATTGGTGCAGCATTTGATTTTGATAAAGGTCCAATTTCTAAATACTCGTTCCGTGTTTATGGTGTTTTAGTTTAGTAGAACAGATTATCATGTTGCCATTTTCTCAATACACTTCTGTGTTTATGGTGTTTTAGTTTAGTAGAAAAGGTATCTTGTTGCTTTGTTTTTGATCCAAGGAGTACAATTAACAAAATGCTCATTTCTCTGTATAATTACCAGGATGGACTGGAAGCAGAGCTGAAGATCTGGAAGGTGCTGAGTTGGAAGAACAGCTACCTCAGTCTGCTTTGACGGCTTCTGCAGCCCGATTCATGGCCCAGCTGTTCAACGGCCACTCGTCCTACTCAACCGAGGACAGCCGAGGAAGAGGAACTTGCTGCACTGCAGCAGAGATGGCACTTTGAGAAGGTTGCTTTTCTATTCCTTTTCCCAATTTTAACAGACTTCATTTCAGTCATACCAGGCTGTTTTCCAATTTGTGGTCCTCTTTTCTACTTTTTTCTTTTAGGAAAGTCAAACATCGAACAACTCAGAGAAACATTATTTCATTGGCTTTTTTTCATTAATGTCTGTAAAGCTAAGAGCAAGAGGACCTTTTACCTATCAAGAGTATCGCTGCATAAACTTTTTGTTTTCCATCTTGTTTTTTAAATTTTTCAATGTCCCTTTGATTGCAGAATTCCATTGAGAGCAAAGACATTCTCGCACAAAAATTTTAAAAAGTCTGTGCACTGGATGCTACATTTTCGAAAATATAAGGATATTTTTTTTAAATGTATATCATGTTTATAGGTTTGATGAGAATAATTGTTATAGATTTTGCAGGCATTTTTTGCTTTGATGGGGCCGTGTAAAGAGCTTCCCGAATCGATAGTGGAGATTTTTGTGTTTTGATGCAGTGCATGGTTGCATCTGTATTCTTGTGAGGATTCACAATAGATGGACTGCGTAAATGGGGGCGGAATCAATCAAGTGAGTTCCTCTTTGAGACGCATTCTGGTTGATGATGAAGATAAGCTGTCGTTTTCTCCCCATTATTAAGACATTCATCTTCCTTTTCTTAATTGCTCAAAACAATCTATGAGAAAGAGTCGAGCCATAATCATGCCAATTCTTTCTCAATTTTCTTAATCTAGAACTTTTTAGCTCAAATATCGTTTAGAGTTGAATGGTTTGGGCGTTTGTGTTCGGATTGTTTCAATATGCTGAAGAGAGATTCTTGCTCTTTCTTGATTTACCCTGCTTATATGGACGTTTTTTACTGCACGGGAGTAGCCCCTCCACAAGGGTGGAATGGAGCTCCTCTCTCCCCTTATCAAGAACTAAGAAGGCGTACGTTTGGAATCATGATTTTGGATCCCATTCCCCCTTTTAATATTTGAAAGTATTTTTAGAAGAAAAAAATTGCGATTCTTTGGAATTGAGGATTTTGGCTTTGAGGCGGTTTTTGGGGTTTATGTAATTAAAAGTAAAAACTAACACAAAAAAAAAGAAGAAGAAAAAAATGAGGCAAAAACTTAGGTTGTGTATCATGGGAATTTAAGGTAAAAAAGTGTTATGGGTAGATTTTTATAAAAGCTAAATACAAAGAAACTTGAAAAAGAGGAAATACCTTTTCAATTTTCTTATATCATATTATAAATATAGTTTCCAAAATTATTTCTATTTTTACATTCTACCCTTTTTATTCAAACTTTTTATCTGACTTATTGTTACATTCTAGCATCGGTTGAAGGGGCAATATCCTATTAAGAAAACCTAAATATAGCACAAAACATAGAAATCATTTATAAAAAAGAGCCTGTGCATTAGAGTCTTAGAAACCCTTTTTTTTTTTTTTTTGTCAAATCTCTTATTACGTCATCTCCTTATATACAAACCAAACTTAACGAAAAAACAAAAAATTGCAACTCACTTCTAGTGGCTCAAAAAAAATGCCCCTACCATCATAGCTCCCCTTTAAGCTTTGTTTGAACTTGAGGATAAAACATATATCCCCTCAACTCATTGTCAATTAAGTAAGGGGAGAGACAGTAGCACAATATAATCATCGACTTATATAAGTACAAAGCTATCTTAGTAAGTCCATTTGGTTATTTAACATCACCAGGTGTCATGGCCCTAATTTATTATGGCGGCGATAGTTCATCACATAATCTACTTAAATAAAAATACAAAAGGGTTATAATTACTAAATGAGTTTTAAATTAGTTTTAGGATCTCAAATTGTTGATTAGTTTTTAAAAAGCACTTTAGCAGAATGTTGGTTTTTAAAACATTTGATTGTTGTTTATCATAAAAACATGTGATAAAATGAGAATAAATAGTTTTAAGTCTTAGGGCCCATAAAATACATCTAAAATAGGAAATAGGTCATAGAGTCATAAGCAGCTCCCAATAAGTTTAAGTACAAACTAAAACTAAAAACATAGTTTAGAGAAAGAAACATCGCTAGTCTAGTTGTAGGTAATGTAGTCTATATTCGTATTTTCATCTTAAACCCTTCTCCTTAAGCCATATTCTATCAAATTGTAGAGTGGATTAGTAAAATCTTCACTTGAAAAAGAAAAAGGGAGTGAGCCATGAGAGCCCAATATACAATAACACAAATACATTCACATGTGTCAAACATGCTTACAACTAATGTAATAGACAGTCATTTAATTCAGTTAAATATTTTATTTAAACATTTAGCAAAAAGAGTACTTATGACTTTAGACATCATGACGGGGGACAATGGAGTTTGATTCCATCGTAAAGGACATTAAGGGTTGAGGGAGAGCAACCCAGACTTTACTTTGTCAAAAATTATATACTTAAGTAACCTTATCTAAGTGAACATACCTTTAAAGTGGCCCCATTGATCACAATCCAACTATGTCTTATAGCTCTTAGGATCAAAAATCCCAAACAAACACTCAATATATATTCTCTCAATTTAAGTGCTCGTTATCCAATGTATTTTCACTTATCAACTACTTGCTGAGCCCCCTTTTGGGTGGCCTAAGCGCTTAACTATTGTTCCTTTTCAATGAAATATGACCATAGCCAAAATCCCAATCAAGGTTTGTTACTGCTAGCTTAAGTAACCATGCACAAACAGAAAGCAATTACTTAGTCGAGTTGATTATTAGTTTGCTTAATTTTCTATCCTAGCACGTAAACATCAAATTACATATATTTAAAAGGTTATGATTCTCAAATCACAATTTGAGTTTCAATTGAGTTAATTGAATTGGTTTTATGCATCAAAAGAAAATTTTAAGTAAGTTGATTATTCTAAATATTTGAATCTTTTTTTAAAGTTGGTTTAAACTACTCAGGGCCTATACTAGTTACGATCCAATTAAAGTTATCGAGGCTCGATTAGCTTTTTAGTTAATTGTGACTCGATCCATTAAGGTTTAGTCCTTTAAATTTGATAATTTATTTGAACTTTTAAGTTTAGTTATATTTAAGGCTCAAATAGAGTATTTGAGCCCTTTAAGAATAGTAGATCCAAATTGGTTTGGATTTAGGCCCATTAATCCTAATTTACTTAGTTAAGTCTTTTTTATATTTTACTAAGTCCATTTAGATTACTTTCCATTTGTTTTAATCAATTTAGACTCATTATGTTTATTTAGTCTTTTTTTGTTATGTTTTAGGCCCATTTAATCTCTAGGTCCAATTCTCGTTTCATTTAAGTTTTTAGTTGATTTAAGGCTTTGTAGGATTAAAGGCCCAATTAAATTCAATTTGTTTGCTAGAGCCCATTTAGGATATAGACCCTTTAAAAGATTAATGGATTCAAGTATGTTTTTGGTGTTAGGCTTTTTTTAGTTTTTTTTTTTTTAGTCATGCAAGCCCATTTTACTCTATTAGGCCTATGTCAAGTTCATTTTAATTAATTAATTTGATTTGGCCTTGTAATGGTTTGAGCCCGGGTTTAAGTTACTTATTCGTGTTAAGACTCATTTAGGATATGAGCCTTCGGAAGAAATGGGCCAAATTATGTTTTGAATTTTAGATCTTGGGCCCATAAGTTATTGAGTTCATATTATCAAGTCAATTCTTTTTTTGGTCATATTGGAGATAATTTGGTTAATTAAGTTCATTTAATCAAATTATGCTTAATTACATGGGCCACTTAAGGGGAGGGTAAAAGGTAGTTTTTAGGCCTATTTGATTGGGCTGACTTGGAGTTGGGTTGTTTTGGCTTAATTTAACTAAACTAACTATTAACTTAATTTTAATTGTCATAATTAAAGTATTTAATTTTTTAAAAAATCATAACTTAGTTTAAAAACCCAAATCAAGTGAAACCAAAGGCATTTGTTTCTTTATCACTTATACTAAAACGTTTAACATAAAAAAAAAAATTCATTTTATTGAATTTAGAGCCCTTAGACTATTAGACTAAACATAATATGAATTTTTAACTTATAAAAACCCATAACTTATTCAATTTAGGTCTAAATCACTCTAAATCAAAACTCACTTGTCCTTTTTTCCATTTTAGAGTTTAAAACATCATTTATTTTTTATTTTTAATAGCCCATACATCATCAAAATAGGCAATCAAAATAGGACCAACCCATTTATTTTTGCCCATTCCAAGAATCTGATTTCAACATATCTTCATTTTTAGGGCCTTATTTTACATTCAATTCAACTCCCAATCAATAATTAAAACATAATTTCACAAAATCTACTAAAAATAAACATAATAATATCACAATTTGTCTAAATTAAAACCCAAATTTTTAAATCATGCAAGAAAATCAAAATTCAAACCTATACAATCCTCTAATTCAATCTAATCCATCCTTAAACTTTTCCAAACTCAATATTTATTTTGTAACTCAAATTTTCACCAGATTTTATCATATTGAGAACATGATACATGATGGAAATTCATCAATTTACAATTTCCCTTTAAATCATCTTACCACTTATTCAATCATATCATCAATTAAAAACTCTCTACATATCATATGCACCAATTAATCACCTAATTCATCCTTAATACCACAAATTCATAATCCAATAATCATTTATCTTCATAATCTAAAATAGAAATAGTAAGAAAAACAAGTTCTAATTCTCTTCCTTAATAGTGACAACATCAATACCCAACAAACACAAGCCATTTTAAATCATGGATGAATTCTTAAATCACTAAATAACATTCAAGAACACTTAATTAGGTGGCGACAATAAGAGTACATTTGAATGCATCCTCAACGCTCAAGAAATCATCGAGTTCAATCACTTATAACTATTCTAAATCATCAACTAAGAAAAATTTGAACTTACCCCATTGGAGATCCAGGAAATACCCAAATCTTCTCCAAACCATGCTAACCTAAATCTAAGATGAAGTTTTCCTCAACTCCCAATTGATTTTCTTTTTATAATAAACATCAACATTACTTTGATCTATAATCTACAAATTAAAGTGCACTTGACACAATTCATTTTTATTTACCCCACACCTAAATCACATGGAAAGTAGCCCCCTCTTAGCTTGAAATTTCACTTGATTCTTGACCTAAAACTCACATAAATAGCTAGAATCGGTAGCTAAAAAGGATGGATCAAAAGCTAAGTTTTAAGGTTTATGGTTTAGGGTTTGAAAGTTTTGGGTCTTCATACCCTTAAGCTTCAAGCAATTTCAAAGGAGGGGCTACTAAATTTTCTGTTCAAAAATGAGTTTAAATAGTAGGGTTTAGCTAGGGTTTAAAGGTAAAAAGTAAATAGGTTTCCCTAAGGTTAATGGGTTGTACCTTATAGCAAATATGCCTTCTTAATTTAGTTTATTTTGTATTATTTTTTTCTTAATTTCCTTCACTTACTCTAGTTGCAAAATAGTGTTTCCACATTTCTAAAATGCTCTTCGAATTTAATTTAAATTTGTTTACTCCTCCATAAGATAAGTCTAGGGGCATTTTGGTTATTTTACCCAATTGACCTTTGAATTAAAAGTTTTCTTTTCCAATTGTCTCCAAAATTTTTTAATTGATTTTATTTGCCTAATTCAGGTCTTGGGGGCCATATTTAAGATCTCTAAGAAATATTAGTCCATTTTTTTATAAAACTAATTTCAAGGGTAAAAAGTCCTTTTTAGAAAAATTGATTTTCCAACTTGAATTTTCCTTCATAATTTAATCTAAAATTTTCCTTTTATTTTTTTTTAACCTTATTAATTATTTTGGGGGTTTTCATAAAAAAAATTTAAATAAAATTTGAGGACCTAGTTGAAACCCATGGGGTGGCTTGAAAAACCCAACATTTCGGTTAGCTTAGTAGAAAGCCACATGAAGTGGCTAGAAGTGAGAGATCAACTTGGGTTTAGAATGTAGTGAGTGGCATTGATAGAGTAGTTTGTTCAAGGGTGTAGGGACTCTAAAGGTGGGTTTGGCCACCTATGAACAAATTTGGGTTTAAAAGTTGATGCGCTCTCCATTGATGGCCACGATAGGTCAAAACTAGTTGAGGAGTTGGTCCTTTTCAAACACACGATGGACCCTGGTAAAGTTGGATGAAGGTACTCCTGATGAGAAATGGGCTCAGAATAAGTTCTTGAAAAAGGGAAGGAAAGCGAGTTCACCATCTAGAATTGAGGCAAAAGTATAAAATAAATGATGGTCAAGCGTCGCATGGGATGTTAGGAGGGGTGAACTTCCTAACCAGTGACCCCATAGCACTAATGATATATTTGGTTCACTTCATAAGGATGGAATGGAGTAGTAATTCCTTCCTTGTAGATCTATTACTACGTTTAGTTAGCGAAATAGCTATTCTATATAATTGTTATTGTTGCAAAATGAGGGTTTAAAATACCTTGACCAAGAGAATAGCTTTTTTTTTTTTTTTTTTCCCAACATATTTCCATATCTATCCATGAGATCTCAAATGCACCTAAAGAATAGGTACTCTTTCTCTATTCCATTTCTTAAGAATTACAATTTATTTTTCCCATATTTCATTTCACAAACCAAACATGTTATGAAGCAAAAAAAACAAACTATGCCCTTTAAAGGAATTGATGCCAATTTTTAATTGTGTTAGCATAGTAAATAGGGTTTTTTAAAGATAAAAAACATATGATGTTTAGTATTATTGTTGTCTTAGGTTAAAGCTCAATAGTTTGGCTTGCTTGGGATAATAATTTTTATTTGTTATATTTATGTTAATGTGTATCTAATACCATACTCACCTGGGAGAATGATTATTGTATTCCTCCCTCATTTCATAAAGACTTTTCTATTATGGTGTTTGGTTACATTTTAAATACCGTAATGGCAATTTCTTATGAATTTTTAATTCAAAAAAATAAAAAAAATAGCAATTCATGTTGTTACCCTTATAAATTATTATTTTAAAGATATGGTTTATTTGATGATCATTTCATAAATATCCCCATCTTTGGGGACACCAAATCATTAGACATTTTTTTATCTCATAAAAAATGTAATAAATATCATGCTATTAGTAGGAGTATAAAAAGATATTTTGTTTTATTCTAATTAAATTTTTCCCATTATTTTTTACATCAATTGAATAATGTTGTAATAAATATATAAAACTATTATAACTCTATCAATTAATTTTTTATTGAATTACAATTCAATCTCATAATAAACCATTGGATAATTTGAATGAGCTATAAGTATAATCAATTTGTCTTTTCCATTATTTTCCTTGGATTTTTTATATTATTTGTAATTTATATTTTATAATGTCGTTAAATATTACGATGATAATCATTAAGTTGCATTTACAAGTGGTTTTTCGATGTAATTTAAAAGTTTTGGCGATGATTGGATGGGTAGTTAGGGTGTATCATAACCTCGAAATCATCTCATCAGTAATCGTTATTAAAACAAGTAGTGAATTATTTGACGTTCAGCTATATTTGCTATTATTTGCTTCTTTTACTGTTAATACGTCATTAAACAAAACATGAGCTTTTTCTAAAAATATACAGAGAGTTAACTACATTGAGTTGGTTTAAGCAGGTTTCTTTTTCTATTAATGGGCA